>VDFB02237455.1:0-14595 GCA_007258455.2 Sequoia sempervirens
TGCGTGCAAACCATGGAAATATTAAAAGTGAAAATTCCATTTTATTTAAATGATGTTTTTTGGAGAGAAGTCGACCCTCTTGAAGAATATAAGGTTTTTCATTGTAAAGAAACATCATTATGTTATGAAATCGAATTTTTGCCAAGTGCTTCTTCAGAGAACAGAGCCTAGGGTTCCAGTTTTCATTCTGCATTGGAGAACGTGCCATCTTCAGTGTCTGCAGTTTAGAGGCTGTGAAATATCAGCTGATTTATTGCCTGTCAGAGAGATAGCTTCATCCAGAAGTTATTACAGAGCTTTAGTTGCAAGTTTAGATTCAAGGTCTTGGTACGGATTTCTTCCTGGAGGTAATTCTTCTTCACAGGCGTCCATTTCTAAACCCCAGGCAAACAAAGCAAAAGGCCGTACGATTTCTTTATTGCTGGTTGGAGGCCGTACAAACTACAGAGGAAGGCGTCTTTTCATCTGGAGCCAAAACGCCTATCTTTTCAGCTTCTATTCATCTCCATAGGTGACGCCCAGGCAAGAGGAGGTCTTTCAGATAGATTTTGAGTAGGAGAAGTCAGGGTTGCAAGCTGGTCGTACCATTTATTCTTCATCCAAGCGGCTGCAATCAGGTTTTGAATATAATATTTTGGCTTTGTTTTTTTATGTGCATGTCAGAGAACTATCATTGTAATCATCTGGAAAGAACAATAAGCATGTATGCTAACATTTTCAAAGACTATCTACTTCAGTTTTCACCCATGTGAATTTATTAGATTTTTAGAAATATTTCTTTCAAAATCGCACTTTCATTATTTGCATGCAAAAACACAAAAAAATCAAAAACAAACAAAAAACAATACGAGTTTCTTGAATAGTGAGAACAGGGGTTTCTACATTTCCACATTGTAAATATGGGAGACACAGATGTTGTTCTTGGTATGGCTTGGCCTCATGACATTGGCGAGTTCACGCTTAATCTTTGTGACATGGAGATGAAATTTAAAGTTAATGGGAAGCCTCATGTTCTGAAAACAATCAAGGATAGCAGTTTGAGAGTCATTTCTTTTAGATGAATGGAGAGGCTCATTTGTCATGGTATGGTGGATTGGGCAGCTGAATGTATGATGATGCCACAGCAAGAGCAGCAAAAGTTTGATTATCCACCTGATATTCAGAAGTTGAGAACTAAACACTCTAAATTGTTTAGTGATATTCCACCAGGTAGACCTCCTGATAGAGGTATTGAGCACATCATCGAGCTAGAGGAGGGTGCCAATCCCATTATGATCACTCCTTATAGGCACCCAAAGCGGCTTAAGGATGAAATTGAGAAAACAATCAATGAGCTGCTTGCCATGGGACATATCAGGCCTAGTAAGTCACCTTTTGCTTCATTGGTTGTTTTGGTGAAGAAAAAGGATGGATCATTACGGATGTGCATAGACTACAGGTAGTTGAATAAGAGGACAATAAAGAACCGGTACCCCATACCACGTATTGATGAGTTGATCGATGGGTTGCATGGTGCATGTTACTTTTCAAAAATTGATCTCAGATCAGGGTACCATCAGATTAGAGTGCGGGAGCAGGACATTGAGAAGACGGCATTTAGATGCCATTGGCCATTATGATTCTTGGTTATGCCATTTGGCCGAACCAACACACCTGCCACCTTCCAGGCTATGATGAACAGAGTCTTTCAATCCCAGCTGCGGAGATATGTTCTAGTCTTCTTTGATGATATCTTGGTATATAGAAGATCATGGGAGGAGCACTTAGCTCATCTCGACACAGTTTTGGGTATCTTAGACAGGGAGTCCTCCTATGCCAAGGAGTCCAAGTGTGCACTGGGCATGTCGGAGCTTTTATATCTTGGTCACATTATTTCTGCAGAGGGAGTTCGGATGGACCTTGACAAGGTCCGTGCTATATTTGAGTGGCCTACTCCACAGACACTTACACAGCTCAGAGGATTCATTGGTTTGTGTGCATTCTACCATCGATTTGTTAGTGGGTTTTCTCGGCATGCAACACCACTCACAGATTTGACGAAGAAGGGTGCATTTTTTTGGGCACCACAGGCCCAAGAGAGCTTTGATAAGCTCAAGGTGATTATGACTTCTTGCCCAGTCCTAGCATTGCCAGACTTCACGAAGCCATTTGAGCTTTATTGTGATGCCTCAGGGGAAGGCATAGGTGCAGTGCTCACGCAGGATCGCCACCCTATTACTTTCGAGAGCCCGAAGCTTAGGGGGCCAAAGCGGAGCTATAGTATATATGATCAGGAGATGTTGGCCATTATGTACGCATTGGCCAAATTCAGGCAATATCTTGTGGGTAGCAAATTCAGTGTATAGACGAATCACAATAGCCTGAAACATTTCCTTGGGCAACGAGACCTCAATGAGCGTCAGCAAAAGTGGGTGAGCAAATTGCAGTCATATGACTTTGACATTTCATTTGTCAAAGGAAAGCAAAATGTAGTTGCTGATGCATTGTCTCGTCGACCTCAGTTGAGCTCCATGACACAGATTACAAAGGATTGGAGACATATGATTGCCACAGAGTATGCCAAGAACCCATGGGCTTCTGGCATTGTTGATGGATCAGTGCAGGATAGTCGATTCTCCGTTGTGGATGACTTGATCATTTACAAAGGGAGAATATTTTTGATACTCGATTCTCAGATGAAGAGTATAGTACTACGAGCCTTTCATGATCATCCTATGGCAGGCCATCTCAGATTCTTCAAGACATACAGACAGGTTCGGGAATGTTTCACATGGAAGGGACTCAAGTTTGATGTTCTTCAGTATGTGAGAGAGTGCCCTGTTTGTCAGTAGAACAAACAGGAACATAGCTATCCTGTTGGTTTACTTCAGCCACTTTCGATTCCTGACAGGAAGTGGGAATATTATCCATGGATTTCATCAGGCTTGCCTAAAGCCCAAGGCAGAGATAGCATATATGTGGTTGTGGATTGGTTGATAAATATGCACATTTCTTTCCAATTGCCATTACATATACGACAGTTCAGGT
The DNA here is from genome assembly GCA_007258455.2 of Sequoia sempervirens. Taxonomy (NCBI): domain Eukaryota; kingdom Viridiplantae; phylum Streptophyta; class Pinopsida; order Cupressales; family Cupressaceae; genus Sequoia; species Sequoia sempervirens. The sequence continues at coordinate 3,028 of VDFB02237455.1, forward strand.
TGAAAGCTCTTCTTCCGAGAGATTTTCAAGCTACACGGTTTACCTCGGACTATAGTGAGTGATAGAGACAGTTGGTTTATGAGTAACTTCTGGTAGGAGTTATTAGGCTTTGTGGAACCGAACTCACTCCTAGCACCAGCTATCATCTGCAAACAGATGGATAGACAGAAGTTGTCAACAAATGAGTTGAGGGCTACTTGCGGAACTATGTAGCTGGGCAGTAGAAGGCTTGGGTGAAGTGGATACATCTATGTGAGTATTGTTACAACTCCATTCACCATATGTTGATACAGATGACAACTGTAGAAACCCTGTTCTCACTGTTTTTCTAAAACTGTCTGTTTTGCTTGTTTTTGAACGTTTTGATTTTTTTGTGTTTTTTTGCATCAACCAATGAAGTACGATTTTGAAAGAAATTGCTTATAAAAAATCAAATAAAATACCACAAGTCTAAAAATGATGGAAAATGATTGATCTATTGATGCCAATAGGTTTATTGATATTCTATGTTGATTACAAACAAGATCTGGTAACATGCAACTGAAAAAGCAACAATATTATTGATGAAAAACTTGGTATTTGCAGCAGCCTGTGAAGCTAATGAAATGGCACATCCATCATAGAGATCCACTTTTCCCCTGTGCCAGATGATAGGAAATGAAGGCAGTGAAGTATGCGCCCCTACTGGTGAAGGAAGATTGCCAAAAGAGAAGGCATTTTTCCCAATGCAAGAGGTACAACCTGGTACTTGAAGGGTATGGCTTAATAGCAGCAAGTACGGCTCAACAACAACAATAATAAAACTGTACGGCTCTTAATAGATGTGTCTGGATCTTGGAAAATGGGCGCCTTGAGATGAAGAACCCTTTCCAGATGAATACCAAACCAAAAACCCTGAAGATGCAATCTCTGTATAAGTACTGTGATAACCTCTGTATGAAGCTACCTCTCTGAAAGCAATAAATCAGCTGATATTCCATAGCCTCTAAACTGCAACACTGAAGATGGCTCGTTCTCCAATGCCAAAAGACAACTGAAACCCTTGGCTCCATTCTCTGGAAGAATACTTGATCAAAAATCGATTTCATAACATAATGAGCTCTTTTCCCAATGAAAACCTTATATCCTTCAAGAAGTCGACTTTTCTCAAAAAGCAATCATTTAAATAAAGTTCGAACTTTTCTTTTAATATTTCCAAAGTCTCAAACGCACTTTTAATTATAAAATATAATTGAAAAGTGGCCCCTCTTTAATGTTGGTCGACCCCTTTAAAAATCACTTAAGTTATAATATTAAAATAATATTATAACTTTATAATCTCAAACTTCAAAATAATTAATATTTAATTTGACAATTAAATATTAATATCTTCCTCAAAATACGTCTGATTAACGAACCATCTGAAGCTGGAGAATAAGTGATTGAATTTGTACACGACCAGACTATACTGCTAAAAATAGCAGGGGTGCTCCGTTGAATGACTTTACTTACTAAAAATAGCAAGTCAAGCTAATGATGTCCGAACGACCCCGAACGAGAGCCAAACTGGTAGATTCTGACGACTGAAGCCAAGCCAAGCTCCAACAAGACCCTCTATCCATCCCATCAGCCTACGAGGGTCACATAATAGGCTAATCTTAAGCGAGATGTCAGGCGGAAGGGACATTCTGAGACACCCTTCATGGCACTTTATGGGTATGAGGCGCCCAACTTTCTGGATTTAGTGCTTAGTGATAGCAGAGGGCCTATTGTTGGGGATCTTGTTCAGGAGAACCAGGACATCATGCAAGCTCTCAAAGAAAATATTCAAAAGGCACAGAATCAGAAAAAGCAATATGTTGATCAGAAGAGGGTTGAGCATTCATTTGCAATGGGTGATATGGTGTATCTTATGCTACAGCCATATTGACAGTCCACTCTGAGAAAGAGTGGTGCAGAGAAGTTGAAGCCACGTTATTATGGCCCATTCAAGATCATCAGAAGGGTGGGCGAAATGGCTTATGAGTTGGATCTACCGGCCAATAGTAGGATACATAATGTGTTTCATATATCGCGCCTGAAGAAGGCTTTGGGGCATCATGTTGTTCCCTCTTCAGTGTTGCCACCTCTCGATGATGAGGGGAAATTGATTTTAGTCCCTGAGGCCATCCTTGATGTCAGAGAGCATCATCTTCGGAGGCAGGTGATCAGGGAGTATCTGGTTAAATGGAGAGATTTGCCAGTAGAGGATGCTACTTGGGAGTCAGAGGAGATTTTACAGCATCCAAAGCTGAGATTGCTTGGGGACAAGCAATTTTAGAGAGGGTGGATTGTAATGTCCCCTTCCTAGTCAGTTTATTTTGCAGTGGGGTTGGCCTATCACTTCGACCCTCGTAGGCTGACAGGGGTGGTTAGAGGGTCTTCTATTGCAGATACCTAGTTGTCAGGGACATTACTCCACTTTCTGATTCAGGTTTGAGCCTTTGCAGATGTTCACAGAGTTATATTTTGGCACTTACTATTTATAGTAAGTCAGGCTATCAGGACATACTATTTCTGGCAGGGCACTTGGTTCAATTGGCATTCAGAGAATCAACCCAGTTTTGCAGTTGACTTAGCAATTGGCGATTATTGGAGCATTTAATGATAATTAATTAATTATTGATGTGACTTTATATTATAAAGTCAAATTATAAAATATTATTTGAACGGGGTCATGACCCATCATTAAGTGAAATAAAATAATATTAAAGGCAGGTGCCCAAACCAAGGTATTTTGCTAAGTTACAATTAAAAAGCATCAAAAGCAAATTTAAAGTAATTAAAGAAGCTATGAAGGGGTCGACTTCTTCAAGTGAAGGTATAAAAGCTTTCAAAAAGAAAGATCAGAATTCACTTGTGAATATTTGATATTGCATTTTGTGAGAGCTTTGGAGAAACAAGGGTTTTTGTAGAAATTCTTCAATTTCAAACTTTGGAGAGCGAAAATTCTTCTCAGTCTAGCATTCTGAGGCTGTGAAACCATCAGCTGAAGATTGCTCATTGTGTTGGCTTCACACAGGAGTCAAATTTTTGCACATTGTGAAGATCTATCTTGGGGTTTGAATCGATTTTATCAGAGAAGGGCATAAATTATTTAGTGGCTGCGATTACCATTTCTCCAGCACCATTCTACAGGCCATGCTTCTACATTTATTGTTGTTACAGGTCGTACTAGTACCTGCAGCAAGGACGTGGTCATTTAGGAGCCCAAACGCCTTTCATCTTGGGCATGTTTCTTCCTCAAAATTGGCGGCTAGGCTAGAGGAGATCAATCCAAGCTTTTTAGAGAGGGAGAAATCAATATACAAGGCTGGCCGTAGAGTTATAAAGCTTCCCAGGTGGCTGCAATAATTTCCAGAAATTTACAAAGGCTTCAAATAATAAATTCGGGTATGCTCTTTGTCAAGAAGAATTGTAAATAATGTTTGATATCAAATAAAGCCTTTGCAGCCTTACAATAAATTAGTTTCCTTTAAGTGTAGTTATTTTCTTTTAATTTCATCTTGCCTGGCATTTTTATATTAAAATTTAAAAATACAAAAAGAATTATATATTTGCAAAAACACAAAAAATATTACAAAACCATCAAAAACAAAAACAAGTTGCAACATTCAGCACAGATTGGGGTTGAGAGACACTAGGTCTCTTACAAACCATAAATTCAAATCCCCGAGTCCACATCATCCATGGTGGCCCCATGTATAACACTTAATGTGTCTTTGTGATGCAGTACAAGGGATCCAACTCAAACTACTGTAGGCATATTTCACAACAATGGGTTTCACTCTTCTCAATTTTCAAGGTAACCATCCTTCAAGGCAACCTTCATTCACAAGGCAACTTTTGGTTTACAAACTCACAGACGCAAACAAGGTTACTCATCACCTTCAGACTCCTTAGGAACTCTATCTTACTCAAATCATGTCAATATCAAGACCTTTTTGCATCAACCAAAGACTATTTCTTCCCAAGCTGCCTGCAAGGCTAGTAGGTCTCCAAATAGGACTATCAGAGCTTTACTCTCAGAATATGCACTGAAACCCTGAACCAATCCCATATTTAGCTACCATTTTTGCTTGCTTAAAACATATTCCAAAATAGGTTATAGTTCTTTTGTAACATATGGCTCAAATCTTGCTATCTCAATCCAGAATTATGCCTAATTAGGCTTGGGTTACACAAGGGTTTATTGATTCTACCACTTCCAGGCTCAATTTCTCTCAACCAAACCTACAAACTCCCCTTATTAGGTCTGCACATGCTAATTAAACCATCATAATTCCCATTTCATAAGTATTTTTCCAAACCCTAGGTTCTAGGCTCCTTGGTTGCTCACAAAACATTGTTTTACAGACTAGGGCATCATTGTAATTGCCCAAACCCTTATCCTCAGACTCTGTAACTTGGGGATCTATTAAAATGCATGTATTTCCCTCTGTACACCAATTTGCAGGAGATTTCAACAGTGGGAAATGAAGTAACACAATTTTAAAAGCTGACTGTGACTCTACATCAGGGTTTTAACCTGCCTACAAAGAATCCAACATAACTTACACACACCTTAATGAAATTTCTTAAAACCAAATGCATATCAAAGTAGTTCATAGGACTTTTACTTACAATGGAGGAGAAGTGGTTTATGCACAGTACATGGCCATACAATGGCCTGCAATCAAGGTAAATGTTGGAAATTTGCACAAAACAGTCTCATTTCTTATTCAATTCTTCTCCAAACCCACACTTCTGCATTACAAACGATGCAAATGGCCTTTTTAAAGGATTTTCAACTTCCTACAAGTAAATCAACCGATTCAAACTGTCTTTTAACCTCCTTGACCCTTCAACTTCTCTATTTTGCCTTTTTTTCACTTTTGCCATGACAATTTTGACAACATTTTTCAATTTTTGCAATATTTGAAATATGAACCCCAAATGACCTCCTAGGACCTATTACATCATTAATGTGGCCTCTTGGGCCTTATTACAACATCAAAACACTAGATTTAAACCAAAACCTAAGATTGCCTCATGGAGGCATGCTAAGTCACAAGGTTCGAATTTGAATTTGAGTTCGGCAACATTGAAATTCGGATGAAATTCGACAAGGAAAAAATTTGAAAAGTAAAAATAAGTAATATAAATATAAATATATTTATAAATATAAGTAATATATCCACAAAATGGTCTAAATAATTTAACATTGATAAATAGATTTGAAATCATTACAAAAAATCATATAATATATTAAATTACACTATATTGAATTTTTATTTTTATTTTATAGTTTTGTGAAGTTTATAACTTTATTCTATTTAGAGATCATATAATTAATAAATGAATTAAAACAATAGTAAATATAAATATATTAAATATTAATTTCTAATATAAATTTAATATATATATAAAATAATAAAATCTTAAATCTAAATATTTAACATAAGAAAACAAAAACTTTAAATTAAAATAATAGTAAATACAATTATACAAATATATTAAATATTAATTTTTAGTATATAAAATAATAAAATCTAAAATCTAAATAAAACATAAAGAAACCTTAAAAGCCAATGCATTGAAAAAACTAAAAAAAACCTAAAATTGTTTTGAATGGCGGCAGGCGGCCTACAAAGTAGAGTCGTAGACTTGCAGATTTGAAGGAGGAGCAGCAACAGATTTCGTGTAGGGCTTCTATCGCCAATAACAAACTCCCCAGCCATAAATGATTTCGGGTTGCGAGCAATGGAGGTAGATGCAAATAAAACTCTCGCCTTCAGTTGCAGATAATAAACCTCTCTGCCTTCAGTCGCCAACGCCAGAAATTCACAAACCATCAGAAAAACCCTAAAAAATTGCTTTATTAAAATGTATTTTAACAAAATTGAAGGCGCCTTTTATTCCATACGAATTTTGCACGCATTTGATCGAATTTCATGGGATTTTATCAAATTCGCCGAAGTTCAAATTTTAACCTTCAAATGCATTGAATGTTGTGACTTAGGAGGCATGTACTTGCTAGGGTTCTCCTACACCACTTTGGGAACCTTCACCCACCCCTATGACCTTTCACCTCCCAAGGCTCATTGGCTCCACCTAGAGAATGACACCTAAGCTGTGACTCTTCAACTTCTCTTTGGGAGTGGTCTTCTTTTGTCTTGTTGCAACCCCAACATGATGTGTGAAGTCTATATTATACAATATTTCAAAAGTGGTCTACAATTGTCTTATCCCAAGCATGGCATCCATCCCAAGATGACCACACTTAACCCCTAAATTTAATTTATAGTTATGCAAGTACTACAACACCCATCTCGATAATCTCTCACTTGTTGTATGCATTGCATAAGTGCTTACAGCCATGGTCAAACATGAGTTAGTTGCTATGGGTAAAGATGCCCATAGCCTTTCTACACCAAACTTTTTTGTGCTAGTTGGCTTGTTAAGTGAATCTACAACATTGTCCAAGGTGTCAACTTTCTCCTGCAACACCTTATCCTCTACGATGTCACAAAGTAATACTACACGTCTATGTGTATATTTCTAGCATAGAATGTAGGTTCTTGGCTAAACAAATAGCACTCTTAACTATCCCAACTGATTCTCACCAATTTTTTTATGGAATCAACATTTGTATATAATCTTTGCAACCAAACTGCATCCTTGCAAGCATGTCTTGCTGCTATATATTCAATCTCTATAGTTGAAAGAGAAACCACTTATTGTTTCCTGCTTATCTAACTAATAGCCCCACCAAACAAGGTGAAGACGTAGCCACTTGTGGACCTCCTGCTGTTTGTATCACTTGCCCAATATGCATCTACAAACCTCTGTATATCTAACATCTTGCTTATATGAGGTCTCTCACTATAGAAAATAGAAGAATTTGAAATGTCATGACAATACCTAAAGACCCTTTTTACTACAATGCAATGTTCTTGTCTTGGGTTAGACATAAACTTGCTCAGAGCTCTCATTGATTGGGCAATATTTGATTTCATGCGTATACAATTGTGTACACAAGGCCACTAACTGCACTAGCATATGGGACATGTGACATGTCTTCTGTAATATCCCCTCCTTAGCTAGTTTCAGTGTTTTGGTGGATTAGCCTATCAACGGGTTCTCGTAGGCTAATGTTGGTGTTCAGAGGGCCTTATTTGGGAGTTATCTTCTCCAGTGTTCAGTGATATTCAGGGATAACCTTCCTGAGGTGTTTTAGGTTCCGTTTGCACTCACTATTTTTTGTAAGTCACTTGGGCATTTGGGTCCAACCTTACTATTTATAGTAAGCCATTTAGATGAGTAGTAGAATCAGTGGGTAACCACATGGTGTTGGCAGAATCAGTTTAATGTTGATATATTGGGTTTTTATGGAGTTATGATTTATTAGTTATTATTAAAGTATTAACTTTAATAATAATTAAATTATAAGTGGATGTTATTATTAATGGTGTTTAATGACCTTTATAATATATGATTTTATTAATCATAAGGTCAATTAAAAAAGCAATGCCAACATGAGGTTTATTTATTATGAAACAACAAAAGCAAATGTTATTTATTATTTAATGAATTAAAAGCTAAGGGACATCGTGGCTTTTTGGAGGAGGTATAAAAGCATTCAAAAAAGCACATTCATCATTCATTCAACTTTTACAAATTTGATGCTTGTTGTTGTGGAGAAGAAACAAGGGTTTCAGTCTGAATTTCGATCTTGGAGAACGAAAACTCTCTTAAATTCAGTGATCCACAGGTGTGAAATATCACCCAAGGATTGCTCTATAGGTTGCTTCATTCAGGAGTTGTATTTGTGCATATTGGAGTTTACTGTTTCGTAGATTTTCAAAGGTTAGAGTGCAGATCAGAAATTGGTTGAAGGACAAATATTGCTGATCATATTTATTGCTGATTGCACCCATTAATATTGGCATGTGTGAGTCTTCTAGCTGGCCGTACATTCTCTAGGCTGGCCGTACAAGTGAGATTGTGGCATGGGGTTTCCAAGAAGAAACGCCCAAGGTTTGGGTGTGATCACAACTCCTTTCTTGGCGTATAAGGCAAACAATTAAGTGTGCAGCAATTTCAAGGTGGACAAATCAGTCTTTTGAGTGTGGCGTCCATCTCTTGGTGATACCTGTTTGCTGGTCAAAGCATTTTCAGACCTGTGTTTTTTGTTGTTGGCTTCCAAGTATGAATGCTTTGTATTTCTCAAGCATTGAATAAAAAATCTGAGTTGATAGTTGAGAGTATTTGCTTTAGTATTTTTTTTCTTTGCAATTATATGCATTTCTTGCTTTCCTGGAAAATTCATCAAAAATACAAAAAAAACAAAAAACTATAAAACCAAAAAAGACCAAAGACAGGAAAAAAACAAAAGTAAATATCCTATCAGGGGTTGGATATTTTAGTGGCACCAGAGCAATTTTCCTGCAGTCCTATATCGGGAAAATATTTCACGAGTAAAAAGAACGTGCAGTATACTAGAGGGGCAACTTAGTGGGAACTATCGCAGGTAGCAGAGGGTGAAACTGTTTTAGGGGTTGTGGGTATTCACAGGAGTAATTCTAGTGACTGAGAGTATCACAAGTGCTATGGCAGAAAGGGATAAAGGACGTGCAGGTTCAGTTAGTCTTGACACTAGAGCAAAGAGGCAATTTGATAATATGATGGATATGATGTTGCAGCTCGTAGGTCATATGAGACAATTTACCCCACCTCAGCACCCCAGTCATCCTAGTGAGACTAGTGGTACTCAAGGAGTTGGACAGCAGAATGTGTTAGTTGAACGATCTACTACTGCTACAGGATTAGTTCTTAGACCTATGTAGCTGACCTTCGCTCATAGGGAGGCTCCACAGGTTCAGGTGCAGGAACCACAGGTAATCATGACTAGTGATATTACACTCCATTATGTTGAGTACATGACCCTACCACCTGAGATTAGGGAGTTGTTGACTCTAGAGCAATTCTTGAATCAAAAGAGCACAAAGTTGGAGATGCAGTTAGGATAGAGCACAAGGCACCACAAGGTCCTAAATATTTGCAGCATGTTGTGAGCGAAGTTACCTTGCCACATTTTGATGGAAGTGACAGATGCACTACGAGGTCTTGGGTCCAAAAACTAGACCATTATCTTTCTTTGAGACCTATGCCAGAGGAGGATGCGATTAAATTTGCCACACTACACCTGGATGGTCTAGCCCATGAGTGGTGGTATCATGGTATGGTGACACTTTGTCACAATCTTATTACCACCTACAATGAGTTTACTAATAAACTCATTGAATGCTTTGATCATAAGGATCCAGAGTTGTATTTCAGGGAGCTAGCTCAACTCAAGTAGGTTGGCACTTTGAATTCCTATATTGCAGAGTTTCAAAGATTGTCTATGATGGTTCCTAGTATCACAGAAAGGAGATTGGTAGTACTCTTCAATGAGGGTCTTTTAGAACCCTTACGTGGATGGATCAAGGATATTGATCCACCATCATTGCAAGACACAATGAAGAAGGCACGAGACATGGAGCTCGCTACCCCAAAAAGGCATATTCCACTTAAAACCATGACTCCTCCAAAGGATGAGAGTCATCATCAAGTTGCAGACCAGCAAAAGAAACCCTCACAAAAAATTAATGATGACTCCATAAACGACTTGAGATGGAAGAAATTATGTTTCAAATGCAAGGGGCCTTGGGAAAAAGGTCACAAGTGTCATTTGATGGGCACGGCAAATCAAATGGAGTGGTATTATGCGGATGCATCAGATTCTAAAAATTCAAAACAGCGAGCTGATCCGGAGGATAATGAGATAGGAAGAGCATCCACAGAGTCAAGAAAAGACTCAGCAAAGCTATCCCCTATGGCACTATTCTCTAGCATCCAAAGAGAGGGATCTTTCAGAATCAGAGGAGTCTTGGCAAGTCAATGTATGATCACCTTACTTGACACTGGTGCTCCTCACAATTTTATTGATGAGGGATTGGTTGCTAGACGTGGACTCCAGACAAAAGAATTTGAGGGGTTCAGGGTGAGAGTAGCAAACAGTTTCACTCTCACTTGTATGAGGAGGATTCTTAATCTCACCTTGCTGCTTTAAATGATTACGAATTCCAAGCTGATTATTATGTCGTCATCATGGGTGAGATGGATGTTGTCTTAGGCATGAAGTGGCTTCATGCAATTGGAGAGTTTTCCCTCAACTTACGCTTAATGGAAATGAAATTTACAGTTGATGGTAGGAAATATGTCATGTCCCCTTCGATTGACATCTCGGGAAGGGCGGGATTGGCCTATCACATGACCCTCGTAGGCCGATGAAATTTGGATAGAGGTCGCCGGGCTTAGCTCGACGGTCGGCCGAGGGATTGATCGGTTGTCTTTTCGTTACGGCTCAATGTCCGGAGACTATTTCGCGGAAATTGCTATTTTAGCGGTTCTGGCGGCGATGTGGGACAACTGCTATTTTTAACCCGATATGGTTGTGGCGGCATCGGGGAATCGCCGAGGAGATTCGTCGGCATCAAGCGGTCCGGTCTTCGGGTTAAGCGAGGAAAGATATTAATGTTTGTCATTATTGATTAAATATTAATTAGTGCGTTTATAATATAAAGTTATAATTTAATATTATAACTTAAGTGTTTTTCCTTGAGGGGGTGCGCCATCATGAAAAGGGGGCCAGTTTGATATTTAATTAATATTTAAATATTCAGTGGAGAACTATGGAGAATTGAAAATATTAAAATATGAATATTTCATTAAAACCCTATTTTCAAGCAAATCGCACTTTTGAGCTTATTTGAGGATTTTGCATTGGGAAGTGAGCCATTATGAGATTATTGAGTTTGAAATTGATCAATTTTGGTCTAAGCCTGAGACTTTAGGGTTTCGCGTTCGATTCCTTGGAGAACGAGCCATCTCCAGCGGAAAGCAATTCAGAGAGTGTGCAATACCACTTGATTTATTGCCTACAGAGGTTTTCTTATTCAGAGAAAACTACAGAGCTTTCAGAGATTGTTATTTGTCAGAGATTTTTCAGTTGATTGCATTCAGAGATCATCTATTAGCTTGGGCGCATCAATACAGAGGATTAAATATTGATTTTTGTGAAGCCGTACAGTTTGCATTAAATACAGCAGCAGGCCGTACTTTTCCTGACAGGCCGTACCAGCAATAAAAACGTGTTCCTTGTCTTGGTTGAAACGCCTTTGAGATCATCTTAATACTAACTTCAGTGGAGGCGCCTATCATCTGGAAGATAGCTGGAAGTCACGTTCTAAGGGAGGAGTGCATTAATTGAAGCAGCCGTACCATTCTGTACTTCTGCAGCAGCAATACCAGGTTCCTTAAAAATTGTAATTTCATAATTTATTTCATCATATGTATCTGGGTATCATTGAAATCAGTTGAAAAGCTTGAATAAAGATACTGGCGCCTATATTCTTTCATTTCCATAGCTATTTGATTTTTATTGAATTTATTTCCATTTATTATCAAAATCGTACCTTCTCATTATTGCATCAAAAAACACAAAAAAATTGCAAAAACCTAAAA
>VDFB02237459.1:0-11774 GCA_007258455.2 Sequoia sempervirens
CTATAATCCCTCTTTTAATTAAATAATTCATTTTATTTAATTAATCTCTAAAGGCATCTCCTTTAAATTAAATAAATTAATCTTTATTTGATTTAAATCTAGCACCATCCTCTTTAATTAAATAAATCAAAATTTATTTAATTATGTCTAATAATCATTTTCCTCTCATTTTTGATTTAAATTAATCCAAAAGTCTAAGATCAAGTGTCAAATCAGCTAATCTCCCTCTTAATTAATCAAATCATGTTTAATGCTAATTGTAATCCATCAAATCCTCTAGCTTTTGCAACTTTCTCATGAAAATTATTTGAATTGAATTATTAAATCTCTATTTGCATTCAAAAAGGCATCAAAGAGGGAATATTCTTCAAATTTAAAAAATCCCTCCAAAAGGGTTTGTACATCCAACAAGGCATTGAAAGCCTCTTACATGTCCTTTTCCTTGAGCCAAGTGGCATTAACTTCATTTTCTTCTCCCTCCAACTTATCATTTCATCAATTTTGAATTTCCACCTAATTGCATTTAATTGCACAATGACCAAAATGTGCTCCACCTTTGTCCACTCACATGTTGATAAGTGGATTTATGCCATTGGTTGGTGTTTGATCCCACATTCATCTATTTTTCCTCATCTTCCATCATTCTCTTCTATAAATAAGAGGCTCTCACTTGGATTTTGGATCCACAACTTCATGCAACATTATTATCTTCAAGTTTTTGAGCAATTTTCATCCATCTTTATCCATTTTCATCCATTTTCATGATTTCATAGCTAGGTTATGGAGGTATTTCATCAAGGAGTATGAAATATTCACCATTGATCATCAAGCTTGCAAGGAAATGGGAAAGGGAAATTTTCCACATCAAAATGGCAACAATTCCCCCATGGGATTGAGAGTTTGTCTATTTTGAGCAAGATTAGATAGTTTTTATTCATGTTCTTCATTTATTTCTTGTTTTGGATATCTCAAATGAATTTCATGGGGAATGATGATTTAACTTGCATAATGAACTAATTTTGTGTTTGTTCTTTGTGTTTGTGTAGGTCTAGGATCACCATTCTTAGCATTCATCACACAAGCATATAGACAAAACATATAGATCAATAAGTATCTGTTGCATCTCATATAATCTCAAAATAAATGTCAAGTGTATAATGATATCAAAATATGGAGAGATACATCAACAAAATGTAGAAAAATATCACAAATTCCCCAACCGAACAAGTGTATACATCATCAAGTGCTAATACATCAAATGTGCACACAAGATCTATGTGTTGCTCCCCCCAAACACTGTCGGCCTCATTGAGCCTCTCGCTGCACCACTAGATGGACCCACACCTAGATCTCGGCTTGATGGATGTCTAGGAGGTGGCCTAGTCACACCCCTGCTCATTGTTTGAGAATGACTTTGACCTAATCTATCACTCACAAACTGTGCATAACTCAGGGCACACCACTCTACAAGAACTACCTCATAGTATCGTAACTTGTAGTACTCAACCTCCCTAGTTGAATGTCATACCTCTCTAAGCATATCTCTTATGGCGGTCCCCTCTGAAACTCTATGTAATCTCTCTGCCAAGGCCTCTACATGCTTGCATCTTTATCTGGCCTCATCTCTCTCTACTGTCAAAGAGGCAATTTGTGCCTATGTGTGTGCATGCGCCTATGCATGTGCCTATGCCACCTATCCCTGTAAGCTCTGCACCTGTGCCTATAAGGTGTCTATCTACATCTACTGCTAATGGGAGGGCACACAAATATGAATCTGTGATAGCCCTATCTACTACTATCCTGAGGGCATTGCAAATCTCCTCCTTTGAGATACTCTGACATCCAGTATCGGTCCACCTCCACCTACATCTCCCCCATCCCCACCATCACCTCCATCTCCATCTCCTCCATCCTCGCCATCTCCCTTCTCCTCATCTCCATCTCCCCCATCCCTTCTTCATCTTAGTATGGGTGGTGGTGCCCTCTCATCATCATCTAGTTTTAGTACTGGCTCATCTAGCCTAGATATCCTTGGGAAGGGATGTGTAAAGAAGTACTACACATAATCATCTGTCATCAAGGCATCTTAAATCTCTACACAATAATCCCATATCTATGGCTATAACCCAAAATACTCTTGAAAAGTTGCGTCATAGGATAGGGTGGGTCCCCACTCTAGAATATCCTATTGTCTTCGCACATACAATGCCACTCCCTAGGGAATAACCTAAACTATACCATACTGGTGAAGCACTCTCATAAGTAGGAACCTCTCGATCACAAACAGTGTTTTCCCAATCAAATATCTATAAGTGAAAACATATGGCATCTCAATGTCATCCTCTAGCCACTACTCACAATCCAAGTATGGCCTCCATTTGACAGTCTCTAGATCATCAAGAACTCACCACCAATACTCCAATTTACCCAGCTTTTGTTGGACAACTAGACTTGTATATCCAAAGGTATATGGTCTACCAACTAGATGATCCCTATCTGCTACCAACCAAGTACAACTACGTGATCCCAAGCCCAAATCTCCAACAACGTCGCCCTAGCTGATAAACTCGCCACTAGTACTCCAATTTTCCCAACTTGTGTTGGATAACTAGACTTGTATATCCAAAGACATATGGTCTACCAACTAGATGATCCCTATTCGTCACTGGTCGAGTGACAGCTACGTGATCCCAAGCCAAAATCTGTAGCAACATCACCCCAACTGGTAAACTCGACGTTCCAAGGTAGACCACCTAATGCAAATTGTGATATAAGTGTTCCAACAAGCAAGAACCCCATACATATCTAATCCCCTGCGTGATCATGCTCTCCAATATTCGGCCCCAACCAACAGATAGTCCCTTCGACCTATGGTCAGGACATAGAAAACCTCCAATGAAACCAACTAGAACACAAGGTAATGGCTAATATGATGCAACCATCTCCTACCATGGGATCTCATACCTGCTAATCTCGTCATCATGAAAAATACTCCTCAATGCATCAGTACCGCTCTACTCCATGTGATTATAAACAACTAGCTCATCAACAAGAAGAATCCCCAATATCTTATGTACATCCTCTAGCATAACTGTCATCTCACTAGTGGCCAAATGGAATGTGTAGTGGTCACTATGCCACCCCTCAACTAAAGTAGTCAAAAGTCCTCTATTGATCATATACTGGGGAATATCAATTAGAGATGTCAAACCACATCATCCAATCAAATCCAAATCGACCTACACCAGCCACACAATCATGTACTAGGTCTTTTGGATGTGTTCTTGAGACTGGAGAATTCTAAAATCCTCCTATGATAATAACATATTGCAAATCAACATTTTATCAAGTAACCTATCAATCAATCTAATCAACTCTAATGATATTTAAATCAAATCTCATTGATTTTCTATCATTGACCTTCACCTATCATGAGGTCAATCATCATCTATCTTATCATTGACTCTCACCTATCATGAGATCAATCAATCAAACATCATCAACACTATGGCTAATGTGATCATCAAACATCAAAAACAAGAAGAAAACTCAACAATTCCTAAATTTTGGTGTAAATGTCCTAGAATAGTCTCTCTATGTGCTAAAACATTGGATGTGCCACTAAAATCCATCAATGCACTACTTTCAGCACAAATGCGCCAAAAGTCTAAATGTGCCATAACAAATACCAAATGCACGATTTCACAGCATCAACATGCTAAAAGAACAAATGTGCTAAAGTATATCATGGATGTGTTAAAAAATTACATAAATGTGCTAAATCACTAGTTGTTCTAAAACATTCAACAAATGCGCTACTCTATGCTGTCAATGCGCTACAAATCCTAATGTGCTAAATCATTCTATCAATGCACTACAAAATGACATATATACGTTAAACCACTTTATGTGCTAAAACAGACACTCAATGCACTATATCAGATCATAAATGTGCTAAAACACAAATATTAGATTTCAAAGCATCAAAAACGCAGGAAAAAAGAAATTCAAATTTCAAAGTGAGGTTTCTCGGGGTATGTACTAGAGGTGCATACGCGATCAGACAGTTGTGTCATCGAACTCGCTCAAATCAGTGGGTTTGGTAGGGGATCACCATCTTGCTCCAATTTCTCTATCAACTCAATCTCAAATGCAAGTGAAATCAAATGAGCTTCTTTTTTCACCTTTTTACCTTTTAAAGTGGTAATTGAAGGATAATTAAGTGGGATTTTTTCTATTTTTTAAACCAAGGCATCAATTAATCAATTAATCACTTGGAAAACTCAAACTACTTTATCAAGAGATAAATTGTCAAAATATCATAAAATTATTTTTGAAAATCATTAGAAAATCTTAAAATTTTCAAAATTCTTAAAAATATTAAGACATTCAGAAAATTTTGATTTGTATCTCTCGAGGGGCATACTGCATCATCATTCAAAATGGAGTGTTTGGGGCATATCAAAAAAATTATCGGCTATATTAGCAAAAATTTGTTTTAGTAGCGTCACAAACACATCATAAGAGGGGGAAAATGTATACACTTAAAATTGGTCTGGAGAATTTAATCAAATACAAGTTATTTAATTAATAATCTGTAATTTGTCTACTTATAAATAAATTGCAAAATTTATTTATATAGTTCACTTTCTTTAATTCTTCTTATTCTAAATCATTTTCTTCATGTATGAACTTAATAAAAACTTTAGTTGTTATTTTTTATTTAATTAACTCCCTCTTATTAAATTCAATTTTTATATTTGAATTTGAGCACATTTCTACTAACTTCTCATCTTCCACCTCATCATGTGTCTCATGAAATTAAATATTCTTAATAGTTTAAAATTGGCATTTATCTTCAACAAATTCTAACCAATTTTGAGACACTTGGCCTTCACCTCCCTTTGATTCCCCTTCACACTTGGCAATTTGTTCTACTAAAGGAAACACATTCCTTGATGCTCTCTAACCTCTTCATCCTCAACCGTCCATCTCTCTAGATCAAATCCATACCATTGAATCCTGCCACATAGGCTAATTCCTTGGAAAAATCTATAAATTGAGTCTCATTTACAACAATTCATATAGAGAGTTGAGCATAATTAAACTTTGTAGAATTTTAGAGAGCATTGTCATCTTAGTATTAGCATCATCTTAGCATTAGCATTTCAACATTAGCATTATCATTTTAGAATAAAGTAGATTAATCATGGCTTTACCATTAGTTGCATCTTATATCAAAGTAGTTTATCATATCATTTTCATTATCAATATCATAGCCGCATCTTAATCTTAGTATATCATTTACAACATTTTAGCAATCATGTAATGTAGGAAAGATTTCTCGCATTTTCAGTATCTTGTTCTTTAGGTTGTCATTTGGAAAGTCATGTGCATACACAATTTGAGAGCCATAATGACTTGAAAAATCCTTGGAGATAGAGAACAATGAGACACCATTAGAGAGTTTGTTGTTTTGATTTGATTTGATTATCATTTGAATTCTCTAATATAATGTTTCATTGGTGTGTTGTATTACTTGTTTATGTACTCACATTATTCATACACACACTATATATTATGTAAAAATTTATATACATATTATCATGATAATTTCATATTTTGTAAAAATTATGTCATGAATACAATGAATGTATAAATAAAACCATATAGGCACTGGCTCGAGGGCCTACTTAAGTATGGCTATATTCTTAGATGTTTTAGTGATAGAGTGGTTAATCTTATCTACTTTTAATGGTTTTAG
Source organism: Sequoia sempervirens (assembly GCA_007258455.2). Lineage (NCBI taxonomy): Eukaryota > Viridiplantae > Streptophyta > Pinopsida > Cupressales > Cupressaceae > Sequoia > Sequoia sempervirens. Next base: position 5,765 of record VDFB02237459.1, read on the forward strand.
TATGAATTTTAATTATGTTTTAAGCACTATCTAGATTACTCTTAATGGCTTGTGGCCTCTTGCTAGTATAGTTGTGACTAATGTTTTTGGTGATGATAAGAGGCATAAGTACCCTAATGGTAAAACTACTTCTAGCCTACGTGTCTATACTTGATGATCTTTATGGGTTGATTTTGCTAGTTTTGTTTAGGTCTTCTGTTGTTTTGCTAATCTATCTCTTTGGGCTATTTTTTACTTTGTTTTGTGCTTTTGTAATGGGATCAAGGCCCTTTCCTTCTTATCTAATCAAAAACATTATCCATCAATTAAATAAATATGTATGTACTATGAAACCATATAGGCATACAAAAAACCCATATAGGAATAGACCAAAGTGTCATAATATGTCATTCTTATGGAATAAGATGGAAGATTCAGTGACTCTTTGTCTATTAGGAAGATGGAGAGATGAATGATGTCTATTTCTTTCTAACCCACTAACTAGACCTCCTTTCTAAATTTTATAGATGTTCACCTATTAGTACAATCAAATAATACGTGTGCGTGCACACACACACACACACATATAATGAAATAAGTGAATAGTCACATGAAACAAGTTGATAATCCACCTCAATCATTATTTTCCTCTCTCCATCCATCTAAGGGGTAGGTGTATGCATTGGAGTTGTGACCACTTGACAAGAATGAAGAAACATATTAGAGTAAATATGAATATCATTTAAAATTACACTGGATAATGTGGGATAAAATAATAAATACAAAATAAAATCTACATCACTAGCTCATACCTCTATCAAAGGAATTGAATTAAAAACTACTACAATAATACCCACCTTCATTATTCCATGAATATAAAAAAATATTTTGAACTAATTTCATCAACTAAAAATATAACAAAATTATTTGACTAAAATATACCTAAAATCATTTACAAATATAATGATTAATAATAGTAAAACTTACCTCAATGAAACTTGACATACAACCACTACCACCAATAGGTGTTGATGATAAAGCTCCAATATCCACATGTTCATCATCAAATGCCAATTTTAAGATTACCATTGATATATGACAAAATAATTTACATGTAGAATATTTACTATTTTGTTAAAATTTATATACTTGTGGACTCAACATGGTTGTATAATTAGGAGTTGAAAGGCCAATAGATGTAGGATGAATGCTTTAACCTTGAAATTTTATTACATACAATTATTTACATTAATTTTCATTCATAATATATTCATATAGTTAATCTTACATTTCAAAATAAAATGTAATAAACTACATAAAATTATTGGAAATTACATGTCAATCAATGTCAAAGGTGCTATCGAGTAACTAATCCATCAACACATTTTTTTGTAATACTGATGTATCCTCCTTGTCACCCTATCTACCATACTCCTAAGTAAATTTAGCATTATTTATAGTGTGTGTGTCCTCGACATCCTCCAACTCATAGACATAAATAAATCCACAATCTCTATAAAGGTGAGGTGAGAATTGATGCCTAAAGGTCCCACCCTCAGCACCTGTTACAATAGCCTACTCTTTTGTATTAAGGTTTGTGTCAGGGATGTAATTGACTATAAACTCTCCACCTCAACACTCTCCTTCACAAAAAAAGGGATTGTCACATGCTAAAATTTTGGTCTACCTAGGGGTCTTAGTACATGGTCACGTACATGGTGTTCTCCCTCCTTGTCCTATCCAAATCCTTTTCCTTTACCTTGGAAAGATCACATGTCAAAATAATTTGCGATCTCATTAAGGAAAAAATCACAAAAGAGTTTCCTTTAGGATATATTGTGGGACCTCATTGTTGTTGCATGGGGGGTGGTCAAAAACATCCACCACCCTTCCCAAAAGAAAATTCCTTACTCAATGTTGACACCAATGAAGAAGGAATTTACAAAAAAAATTGTGTTAGGGTGCATTGGTTCTCAAATTAATAAAAATACATATAAATTTTATTTCAATTTTTTTCTCTTTTACTTATTTATATGATAATTTTTTTTTTTGTATAATTATCCTATTTCATTCCCATGATTGGATAATATGTTTTTTTTTCCACTAATGGAATTTATAAGACAAATGATACATTCCAATGATGATGTGAGGACTCTCCAATGTGAAGTAGTTGCATTAAGATTTTCTAATATATCAATCAATATTTGGAGTTCTTTTTTAATGGTTTTCTATTTGACCTAATAAATTTTCTTGTTGTCACAATGGATTATAGGGATAGATAGAGGAGTTTCATGAGGGTTAGACTCTTCTTTATATTTTTTAGGAATTCCCCCCACATGGCTTGGGGGTATTGAGGGATTTCAATTCTTTCAATTAAAAAATGAATCAAAATAAACATAGACAATTTTTATTCTACATTAACTGATAAAAGCCTAAAAACATTACCTCCTCAACCTTAGGCATGTTATGGGGCTAAATTGAAAGGTTTAACTCTAATTAAATATTTCAGAAATACACTTACACTTTTTCTCACTCACATTAGGGCTTCCAAGAAATGGGGTTAAGATCAATTGCTCTTGGCCTTCTCTATTTTTTATTTTAATAGTAAAAAATGTGAGCCTATTATAATGTGTTCACATTATAACACACTTAAATTATGGCTTGGTAGTGACCAACCTAGGCTCAATCACTATCGATACATAATGCAAGTGGGTTATATTTCACTTGAATGTTTGTGTTCCCTAGATGAAAATGTGTTTGTGGCCAATTTTTGATCCCCTATCTTTGTGAATACACCCTTGTTAAGGTTGCTACTAAAATAACATATAGAATGTCCTAAGTGAGAATAGAGGTAATATTTTATAGTACCATTCAATTAGAATCAAATGAACAAACTATTGATTGATCCTATTCTAATTTTTGATAATCTAATAATAATTATTATGTTTGGACCCTTTTTAGGAATTCTATTTTCTTTAATTTCGGTATGTTTTGGTTTAGGTGGGATGTTCTTAGTTTTAATAGATCTCACTTGATGAATATAGATGAATCACATGTCTTAGTTTTGTTAGATTTCAATCCTTCTCTTTCATCTTAGTAAACATGTAATAGATTATTGTCTCCCTTTACAACATGGATTCATCTTAGGTGAAGAAAACATGTCTCTTGGAATAAAATTAGTTCTATATATATTTGTTCATGTTAATATTATTTTATCACTAATATCCCTTTCTATGAAAATAAAATATGTGGGTAAGGTCTTAAGGATTTTAAATGCCTAAAATTGCATGGGTCAACATGGTCATCTAATGGTGATTTTCCATTCTAGCTCATGGCCCATGTGGCATGAATTACACATCATCTTAAAATTTTATTTGATGATTGTATCCTTGTCCTTCTTAGCCCCTCATACACCTTATTTATCTTTTGAACTAAGTTTTGTAAACTCATACAATACCAAATTGTTTTTACAAACCTTCAACTAAAGGGTTTCTTAGGAGATTTTATGGTCACCCAAATGACCTATCTTAAGTTGTAGGGTCTTGAAAGTGGCCTGTATTGTGAAAATGGGAAACCTTGACCCAAAATGGGGTGACCCTATTATGTTTTGTAGACATCTACTTCAATTTTTTCTATTTTACAACCATTTTTTGTGTGGTTGCGAGTTCTTTCTAGTCTTATTTGAGCCATCTCTTCCATTGACTAATTATCCTCTCCCCTTGAATCTCAATCAAATATTTAATAATCTATCCATCATCTCTTTTGTCTTCTCCCAATTAGCTCCCCATGAATGAGAAGATTGAAGCATATAAATGCATACCTTGTATTTGGAATCTTAAGAGAGGTTAATTTTATTTTTTCTAGAATTCTTTCTAACATCTATACATTCCATATTCCCTTGATTACAACAAAATTATAGTGAGTCACGTATAGAGAATTAATTATTTTTTAGTATTCCCTCCACCCACAATAATATTATGTTCGATGTTGGACTCTATGAGCATTTTTCCTTATACACTAGAGCTTTAAATCTTCATATATAGTACAAGTAATATTCAATTCCCAAATTTAGAGCTTCCATATCCCCATTGTCATTAAGAAGAGGTTTCCATTATTGTAGAGGACTAAAAAGTTGTGTTCTTTAAGGAAAATAACCACCACTAACAATACCAAAATTTTCTATTAATATTCTTGATATTGAATTACTTTACATGTTTTTAGAATATTTTAATTAATAATTAAAAAAATCAAACTTTCCTAAGAATAGTAACTTTGTGTTGTCATTTCTTGGTTAGAGTAGGAATCTATGTTTATCATTATAATATATTAAAGTATTTTTTTCTTGAAATAATTATATTTTATTTATTTCTCACATAATCTCTTTATCACAACACAAGGCATGTGAAATTAAGCCCTTGATTCAAATATTAGGTACTTTGAGAAATTTTCTTTCAAATAAAAAATGAGAGATCCCAAAACTTTTACCAAAAATTAAAAACTCTTCAAAAATTGTATTAACTAATTTAGTTAATTCAAAATTTGTATACATAATAGTTTATTTAAAATATATATAATAGGTTTTTTCTACCTATAGTTAGGCTCATTAAAGCTTTAAAAAATAAATATAATAAGAGGAAAAAGCCCTCAATTTTCTCCCAAGGCTCTAAATAGACTTAATAATAATAAAAATATGCATGCCTCTCTCTTCCTCCCCATATAGGTCTTATGACCAATGTTTCCTAGAGTAAAAGAAGATTGGATAGAAGAAATACTAAAGAAAATTAGGGTTAGTTCACTTATTTAGGTAACTCCAATTAAAGAACAAGACCAAGAAAAAACTAAAATATTGAGGTTGATTCAATAAGAAAATGAGAAAAATATAATTTTAAAGAACATAACTAGGATCTTTCAAGTGCAAGGCCAACTCATAAAATATTTCCATATAGAAGTTATACATGAAATAAACATCATCTAAGAAACCACAAATTCTAATCTCGACTTGTTATAAGAGTTTATTCAATTGCATAAAATAAACATCAAAAACAATAACCAAACCATCCATAATCATCCCATTCAAACCCACCAAGAAAATCTAATAGGCTAGAAAAATAAATTTGCTACTATCCATGATGTTCTACTTTCACATGAAGTGAAAAACACCCCAATACATACATAATTGATTAGTTTTTTTTCATTATAGTAGAATTAACTTGATGGGTGCCTCTTAGCCAAGGATCCAATGTGTGTGTTTATATTTTAACTCATTTGTATGTTGTTTGAGTTAATTTTTAGCATCAAAAGCAAAAAATGATAGGAAGCATGATCTTTCCAAGTGTGGTAGTTTCCAAGTTTTCCTATGTAATTATTATTTTTCTTACTTTATTAATCAATTTTAGTGAGTGATACACGTGTTCTAATTGTTGGGGTAAGGTTTATTAATCTTACAACCCTAATGTTCAAGTCTTGATATTTTGTGTGTATTGGTATCATGTTTTATGCTTTTTGTCTCCACTTAGGAAATTTGGAATCCCATTTTGGAGTGGCATGAATTTTGGATTTTAGTGGTTTTTTCCTCACATGAGGATGTAAGAATCCAACTTGAGTTTTTCTTATTCAGATGTGTGTCCATATCTTTGGAGTTGTGTAAGATAATCTTGACTAGTCTTCATAGTGGTTGCATATAATATATATTGCTATGATGTATTAGAAGCAAGTAAGAGGGAGGTTACAATGGAATTTTGACCAACCTTGTGACATCATTGGACATTTTTCATGAAACATCCATATTACATGGAAGAATAAAGATAAGTTGGAACCAAATTATAATCAGTAAAATATTCTATGTTCTAACACTATGGAAACATTTAAGGAATATGTTGTTAATGGTTATGTAAATCTTAGACCAAGGGAAGTGTTGAATTTTGATTCCAACCAATTTGTTGATGTAAAAGCATCTAGGTCTATAGGTGATCATGCATCATCAAAAAATATTTATTTTCTTTTCATGTTTAATTTTTGCATTTTGGTGTAG
>VDFB02237461.1:0-39586 GCA_007258455.2 Sequoia sempervirens
GACCTAAGAGGGAGAGAGACTTAAGAGGAAGAGAGGTTTCAAAGGGAGGGAGAGATAGAGAGAGATGGAGAGGGGAGCTGGAGAGTGAGAGGGAGATGCAGAGGGAGAGAGGGAGAGAGAGAGGGAGAGGGAGTGAGAGGGACCTAAGAGAGAGAGGTAGAGAGAGAGAAAGGATGGAGATAGAGGTAGAAAGATAGGTCTAGAGCTCAAGGAGAGAGAAAGTGAGAGAGTGAGATAAGTGTAAAGAGGGACAAAGAGAGAAGAAAGGAGGGAGGGATATGTTTAGAGCTTAAGGGGATACATAGTAATTTTTAGAGAGGTAGAGAAAGGGATAGAGAGATATAATGATTTATGAAGATTTTTTCATATCCTTGCTAAAAAAAATATAAATATTTCATTATTCATTACTATTTCTAATGTTTCAAGTATTTTGAGATGATTGTTACAAAAAAATCATGAAAAAAAGACCGTGCATGTGAAAGTAGTGAGCATTTGATGTTTCAAAAATGAAATATGAAGTTCAAATGATTATAATTATTTTATTGTGTACAATATATAAATACCACCTATTCCATTGCGTAGAGCTCTCAATCACCTTTCCAACCTGTAAAAAGTTAAAATTTCAATAAGAAACGCAAAAGTGCCCATTTTACTAAAGAGGGTCTTTTTAGGTCTTCAAAATGGATATTCGTTTTCAAAGAAATGTCCGCTTTTCTTTTAAAAAAATGGGTTCCCGCTTTCCAAAACAGATATCCATCTCAAAACGGATATATGTTCGGGATTTGGTTTGGGATTGCCTAACTGAGAAAGTCAACCCAAAAAACGTGTTTTTGAAAATTTGTTTAGTTTTCTAAAGTTCACCCTTGTGGCTGATGACTTTATTTTTACCCAAATTTCATCAAATGAAAAAGGTTTATAGAAAAAATTGTCAACTTTCCACCAATATAACTTTTTTCCTTATTTTGAATTAAATAAATAATTATTATTGATTTTCTACCTACATTACATCTAAAGTCCTAATTGATAGGTTGATTGAAAAACTTCTATAACTTTCAAACTACTTAACATTTTTTGAATCTACAAGATGCACCACATTCTATGCTTCGCATACTATAGGATAAAAAAAAAATGAATTTCATAATTTTTTGACCAAGTTATGGTGGTCAAACATAGATATTTTAATAATTCTGAAAAGTTCTAGTAAAAAATCATAACTAATTATTTACATGGAAAAAAATTACCAAAAAAAATCCGGCACATCCAAACATGTGTCATCTACTTATATTTAATTTTTTTAAAAATAATATTATGTTTTTTTGTACTTAGGATGGTCAGACACACACTTGCTTCTTATCTTTTTCCTGAAAATTTAGTACCACTACATTGAAATTTCAAATTTTCTCAAAACAAGTTTTATTTTTTCCAAACAAGGACTAGTAGCCTAGAAACTATATTCAATTTGCTACAACTTTTGTTCTTACATATTTTTCAAATTATGTTAATAGCTTATTCAAATTTTTATGTCAAGTTGCCTAACTTTGATTTTCTGAATTTTCATTGCCACTTAGAGGCCTGGTTTGGACCCCCATGATCCTACACATACCCTTAGGAATTAGATTCTTAAGCCACACCCCTTTCCATAAGGGATCAGAAGTAGCATCATGAGCCCTCACCAAGTCTTCATAGGTCTTTCTAATCAAGAAACAACCTGATGAACTGCTTTTCCAGAGCCACTCATCCTCCCTATCTCTATTGAACAACTTCTCCTCCCCAATCAAATTATGCTGGTTGATGAGAAGTGGATCCCAGTTCACCTGTCTTCGACCACACAAGTTATTTCTCCTTAACAAAGCATCAAACTCCTTCCATTTTGGTTCCTCCCCTTCCCAGATTATGTAATCACTCACCTTTTTGCCATAGATTCTGTGAAGACTGCACTTTAGGGGATTCAAATCCTCATAAGCAGACAGGGTGTTATTCTCAATCCAAGGATCCTTCCAAAAATTTGTATTAATCCCATTCCCTATTCAAGACCTTGCCCCCAACTTCAGCACATTCCTTAATCTGATAAGATGATTTCATAAGGTTGAACTAGAAGGCAAATCTGATTGAGACATGAAACAACCATAATTCCTATTTCTCAAGTACTTGGCTTGAATTTTTTTGACCTAGTCTTTGGAACCTTCCAAAATATTCCAGCCAATTTTAGTAGTTAAGGCCTTGTTTAGCATATGAATTCTTCGCATCCCTAACCCCCCACACCTTTTAGGCCTACAGACTTTATTCTAGCTCACAAGAGATATTCTTTCTGTCTTTCTTTTCTGTTCTAGTCCACATAAATTTCCTCTAAATCTATTTTATCTTCTCCCCTATACGAGCAAGAATTTTAAACAAAGAAAGGTAATACACAAGAATATTCTAAAGAGAGGCCTTAAGGAGTTGGATTTTACCCACCAAACTTAGCAGCTTCACCTTCCATCCTACCAATTTATGTTGAATTCTTCCTAATAAAAGGTTCCAATAATTATTTTCCAATCTTAGGAAATAGAGGGAGGCCTAGGTAGGTATCAAGAAATTCAACTTCTTGACATCCCAGAATTTTTTTCACTCTATCCCTTATCTGTTGATCAGTGTTGAAAAAGTAAACTTTTTTTTTATCATAGTTAAATGCACTGACCAGACACAACAACATAATCATTGAGGACTTGTTTCCATAAGCTTGCTTCCCCCACCGAAGCTTCCCCAAACAACAAGGTATCATCAACAAATTGTTGATGGGACTCAGGCCTGAGAGAGGAGGCAACCTTAATACCTTTGAGAGCTTGAACATCCATCAACCTTTGAATATTCCTTCCTAGGACTTCAGCAACAATAATAAACAAGTAGGGAGAAAGAGGGTCACCCTGCTTAAGACCACAACCACAGGAGAAGAATCCTTGAGGAACACCATTAACCAGAATAGAATACATTGGGGAAGTTACACAAGCAGAAATCATCTTTAAAAATATTCCATCAATCCCATACTTCTTAAGAATAGCAAAAAAGAAAGACCAAGAGACCCTATCATAGGCCTTTGAAAGGTTAGTTTTGAAGGCCATCCCAAGTTTTTTGAATGCTCATAGAGTGAATTATTTCATGGGTTGAGATAATAGCATCAAGAATGATTCTTCCTTGAACAAAACATTTTTGATTAGGGGCTATCATTTTTCCAAGCACCAGTTTGAATCTAAACATCAATATTTTAGAGAAAATTTATAAACACTATTGCAAAGGCTAATAGGTCTATAATCTTTCATTGTTGAGGCATTGGAAGATTTAGGGATAAGGGCTATAAAGGTAGCATTAAGATTATTCAACAACCTTCCCGACCTAAAAAATTCTCTGATGGCATTAAAGAGATAATTTTTGACAATTTCACAGTAAGTTTGAAAAAAAGCAGGAGGGAATCCATCTAGTCTAGGGGCTTTAAAAACTCCAAAAGAAAAAATAGCCTTTTTGACTTCTTCCATAGAAACAAGATTAGTCATCATCTGGAAGTCTAAGTTTGAGATAACGTTAGGGATAACTTGAAGAAAATCAACATTTACCTAGGGATCGTTGATCGGATTTAAAAGATAAGAAGAGAAGAAGTTAACTGCTTCCCTAGCAATCTCTTTTTCATTTGTCACAATAGAGCCATCCTCTTTAACCAATGATCTAATTTTGTTTCTACTTTTGTGTTTGAGAATAGATTGGTGGAAGAATTTGGTGTTCATGTCCCCTTCTTTCAACCATTGGACTCTTGACTTTTATTTCCATAATATTTCCTCCTTTTTGTTTATCTTATACCATTGGGATCTCAGATCTCTTTCCTCCTCACAAGTCTCTTCATCCACTAAGCCAAACTCCATAATATCCTGAACCTCTTCTATTTTTTTCCCCAGGGAGTTTTTAACTCAAAAATGTTGCCAAAGGTAAGCTTATTCCACCCTTTCACTTTTTGCTTAATTTTGCATAGTTTTTTAGCCAAACAGAACATAGGAGTTCCAAGGATGGGTTCCTCCCACCACAATTGAACTAGGGTAGAAAAATCCAGATGAGTGCACCACATAGCTTCAAATCTGAAAGGGAAGGGGCCCTTATTATGATCCAAATGTTTTTTCAGAACCAAAGCATTATGATCCGAACTAGACCTAGGAAGAGTAGAGAGAGAAAGGAATTAGGAGATATCCAAATTAGCATAAATCAAGAATCTATCCAATTTTACTTGAATTAGATGGTTTCCATTCCTCCTGTTTAACCAGGTAAACTTAGAGCCTTGGAGGGGGATATCAATAAGACCTGTCGAGTTAAAGAATTCAACAAGATCCATCATACTATTTGAATAATCATCCAATCCTCCTTAATTTTCCGAAGGAAGAAGAGAAAATTGAAATCCCCTCCCAGCATCTAGTGTTCATCACACCTTTCAAAAATAGCTTCACTTAGTTGTTCCCACAAAAAAACTCTATCTCTACTAGAATTAAGGACATAGATATTTACAAGATTCCAAATCTCCTGAGAACCAATATCCTCGAGAGTAATCTCAAGGTAATTCTTACTTGTTGATCGAAAAGAACCTTTCAATTTAGAGGGGTTCCAGAGGGTTGCAATACTGCCTGACGCACCTTTAGCTTCACAAACAAAAAAATTAGCTCCAGGCCAGATACTAACAATAGCTTTCTCAAAAGTTTCTTTCTTCATCTTTGTTTCTTGTAAAAGGACATCAACTTTGTTATCTAGAATACAGGACTTAACCAAAACCTATTTTTAGGGACTGTTAAGGCCCCTAATATTCCAGGAGATGTACTTCACTAAAAAATAGAAGCACCCCCACCACCAACACCTTCCAACCCCCATACTAATTTTTCTTGGGCTTCAATCCCACAATCGAGTCCAAGGTTTTCTATTTTCCTGTAGCCACATCCCTTATAGTATCTTTCAATCTTGATTCCTTTTGGGAGGGTCTTCCCACCTTATTGCCCCCTCCAACATTCAGTTTCTTTTTCTTTTTTCTTTTCACGATGGCTTGTGACCATCCCTCTTCATCCTCCTTATCACTTGATCCTTGAGGAAAGCCAAGAAGGGCCAGTGTCTCATTCAAATTTTGAACACCTAACTGAGAAACAGGATTTCGCTCCTCTAGAGATGGAGTTGTTTTGTGAAAAACATACTCTCCCTCTTCCAAGACTTCAACAGTGCCATTTGTCTGCTCGTTAGCCTTCAGATCCTGGATATTCTGCACCAGCAAGGGGTCCTCAACTTGGACCAAGACCTCTTGAGCTTCTACCTAAGGGAAAGCCAATGCCTCAGTAACATTATCCTTTAGAATGGGAATGGACACCTTCTAGGGGGAAGCAAAAGAAGGCTACACTCCAGAGTCCTTAGCCTTAGGCAAAATGTTTCCTTTAAACCTCTTACCCTTAGCTTTTGAACTTTTGCCTAGAACCACACAAGAGTCAATAAGATGACCAAACCTCTTACAATGCTGGCAAAAGAGTTGAGCATTTTCATACTTTAGGAGTTGGTTCCAATTACCAAACTTACACTTGAGCAAAATAGAAGATGGTAGAACCATATTGATAGCCACATTGATACAAATACGAGCATACACAAGCCTCGATCTCTCCTAGGTGATTTTATCAATGGCCAATAGACTCCCAAAAGAGTTTGCAATGCCTTGTAAAATTCCTTTCTCCCAAAACTCCAAGGGGATCCCCAGAAGGTAGACCCAAGTTGGCGTAGATACCCCCAAATAGCTGATGGGTCAAATCCCAGTTTCCATTTACAAAGAGAGAGAAATTTTTTAAAACCCGAGTCAAAGGCCCAAGGACCACCAGTTAAAACTTTTAGCATATCCTCATAAACCACAAAGGGGAACAGAAAAATACCTCGAGGCATAGCAATTATGGTGACACTACCTTTGAGGTTCCAGGTGGAAGCAACCCACTGACGAACTTGTTCAATATTTGGCCTGAATGCCAAGAACTTTCCAACCAAATCCATTTTAAGGTTATCCATCACCACCAACATAAGGACCTTAGGGGCATCGACTTCCCAACCAGTAATCAAGCAAGAAGCAGAATCCACAAGTCTTTTAAATTGGGCTAGCAAGTCATACCCCACCAACTTGTCCACATTGGAGGCTAGAGCTTCTTCCAAAAAAAAAGGAATTAAGCCCAAACACCGGAGAGAAGGGTGACTTCCCAAATATTTCATTAGTCTTTTCCCTAGGGAAAAGGACAACAGTATGAGGAGAAGACATCTTACCAAAAGCAGCCAGACTGGCCACTGCCACCATAGGGACAACATCAAAAGAGGGGACATCAGCCTTGGAATGGGGAGCCTTCCCCCCCCCCACCCCCTCGAACAACCCATGAAACAGACAATGCAAAAACAGTGTCGAAAATTCAAAAAACAACTAGCATGGGAAGGGACAGAGAAGAGCCAAAGGGAGCCCTCGTTAAAGGCTCCCAAATTAATTGTTTTAAAATAAATTTTTCCACCACTACCTAGGTGAAGGATGAAGCCTTATACATAAATATTATCAAGAAACAAGTTTGTTACCTTGAAAGTTGTGCTTACGACATTTTCTTAAAACTTGATCAAATTATATGAGAAATATTTTCTCAGTGATGGAACTTGCTATAAGAATCAAAGAAGGATAATTTGAGCCTTAGGATCTTCCAAATATTCACCATTGATGTAATACTAATAAATTTAATATCTTAAGATTGATTTCTATATAACAGAAACTTAAATACTTTGTAAAGCTTGCAATATTATTGGGAAATTGTTATAAAATATTGGAAACTTGAGCTTTGAAAGTGATATATAGTATAAATTTTAAAATTTATTTTCTACATAGTTTTCCAAACACTAAGAGAATTTTTATTTCATTTTTAGTACCTAGTTGATGAATATTAATGAGTTTATTATGTATTTCATATCACTTGTGTCTTACTATTTGTAATATTATTTGTGTGGTCAACCTAAACATGTGTCAATTAGTTGTTGAATCTCTTCTTCAATCTATGTTGAGGATAAAGTGGTTGTAATAGGAACTTGCATAGCTAGTTTCCCTTAGAGATTCCACATTCTTGGACCTTGATTGCTGATTTTTAGGACCAAATCATGAAAGGTTACTTTTGTAAATTTTATATTCATTAGTGATGTATAAATGAGAAAATTAACTTAGGATTCTCTAACCTTTTCTCTTGTAAACCCTTTATCTTTAGCACCTTTTTCCTATATATAGGTAGCTTAAAATTATTTTTAGGTTTTAAAATTATAATTTATTTATTTTTTGATTATGATATGAAAGTGACATTTAATGGAAAAAAATATTTAAATTACATTGTATATTCATGGTAAAATATGAAATATTGATTGTTTATGCACAATTACCTTTAAATATTGATAAGTTTTTGAAACAATACATGCTTCTTAATTGAAATAGCAATACACATGTCCCTAAGTTATCTTGCAAATAGATAAGGCCTAGTTATAGAAACCTTGGGGTTGATGATTTTCTTCCAAGAGATTAATCACCTTTTAGGAGAGTTGAATGGTACCTTTCATTTCACCTAAGTTGAATAGTGTGTTAAAAGACTCATCAACAATATTATGATTTTATTTGATTTCCAAGGGATCTAGGACTAATGTATTCAACCAATGTGAATCTAAGGTTCTTATTCCATGGATAAATGTGTCATAAAATATATGAATGCGTAAAACACTGATATAAAGATGAATGCCTTAGTCCTAAAGAAGATGGTATGCTAGAGCCAATAAAAACCAATGAAAATTTAGCTAAATAAGGTCTTGGGTATGTTCCCTCAAATGCACTCAAAATTTTATTTTCTTTCAAATACATTTATTATCACACTAGTATATGTATTACTTTATTTCTTCTTTTTTATTGTGTTGTGTTCTTAATTAGAATGTAGGCAGTAGAAGGACATCTTTAGTGGTGCATATTGACATAATTGATTATAAACATGTGTTGTGTAGTTTATAATGTTTTTACTATTTTCTTTTATGTGTTTCATCTCTTTCTTTTAATCATTGGGTAGAGAAGAGGTAGGAACATGTTTTCTATCTCTTTATTTTAAATTGTCATGGTGTTTAGAACATGTGTTTCATCTCTTTATTTTAAATTGTTAGGGGCTAGGATAGAAGCATGTAGTCATTCTCTTTATTTGAAATTGTCCAGTGGTAATAGGAGCATGTGCTCCATCTTTTTATTTTAAATTATCAATTTAGAAGAGCCGCTGGTGTAGGGAGGCATTAAGAGTGTGTGATCCATCTCTTTATTTTAAATTGTTTGGGAAAGTTGGAGCATGCACTCACTCTATTTATTTTTAAGTTGTTGGGAGTATGAACATGCCATCTCTTTGATTAAAATTATTTGGGGTCGGAAGGGTATGTGCTTCATCTCTTTATTTGAAATAGTTGGTGAAAGTGAGAGGTAGAGGAGGGCTAGGAGCATGTGTTTCATATCTATTTGTGAAATTGGCAAGGGGGGTGATGATAAGAACATGTGCTCTATCTCTTCATTTTAAATTGACAAAGGAGAGAGACTAAGGAGGTAGGAGCATGCTTTATTTTTAATTTTTGAGAAAAGAGGGCATCAAATTAGAAGCATGTACTCCATTTCTTTATTTTAAATTGTTAGAAGGAAAGAAGGGTGGCAAAAGCAGACATTGGCAAGTGTTAGGGGCATAGGCAAGACAAGTGGTAGGAGCATATGATCAACATCTAAGGGGTAGGATGAGTGAACAATAAGAAACATGGATGGAACAGGGGTAAGATTATTTTAATGATTAGTAATTTATGGTTGTGTATAGGAAATCACTTAGATTTTGATACATTTAGATAGTTTTCAAATATTTATTTCTCTAATATAAACAAGATATTATTTTTTTTTCTATTTATTATTTCTTGTTGTAAATCTCTATATGTTATAGTCATTTTATCTAGCTGTGAGATTTCATTGTAATTTCTTTTGACATAAGTTTGATGTAGTTCTTCTTCACTATCTTCTACTAACTTTGATATAGTCTATAATATCAACTTCCAAGAGAAGAGTTTTGTTTGTGTCATTTTGGTATCAAAGCATTTAAGGAGGTTGCGAGTAGGAAATTTAGGAAATTTATATAAGTAATTTTGAATAGTTTAGAGGAGAGTTATGGATATGGCTAGGAACACATAGATGGAATTGTTTCATAACGTGAAAAAGATGATAATCAAGTTGCAAGAATAAATAAAACAATAGAAGAGGTAGAAGCAAACAAAGAGACAAGCAAAGGAAGCTACAAAAATATGATGGGTGTTGGAACAATATGAGGCAAGCAATAATGGGAAAGCAAAGAAATAGAAAGTTGGAACAAAGGCATCCAAGGGTTGTGTTCATTTCAAATTCACACTTTCATGCACCTTTGTATCAACATTGAAAATCTTGTAAATGTGGGACACAATTAGTAAGATAACCTCTAGATTGAGAAGTTGATTCTTCTTTTAATCTTCAATAAATTCTAATCAAAAGTGAAAGGAAAGGGAAGGGAAGGAATATAATAAAAATAAAATACTAAGCTACTAAGTACTAGGTGGAATGTCAACCAAAATATTTTATATTTGACATTTGAAATTTGCATAAGGCTCATATCATTTGAAATAAATGATTTATAGTGAAAAGGAGATGGTATAGGTGCATGCACTTTAGCTCCTAGGAAGGCACATTTAATCCTTCAATTTCATGGATGCATTCAAAAGGAAAAGGTATTGTCCCTATAAACCCTAGCAGAAAGTATAACTTCATCAACAAAAAATTATCCAAGAAGCTACATGTAAAAGCAAGGAACATCAAGGACAGTCAAATATTAGGTATGGGTATTAAGTTATTTGAAGGCTTAAAGCTCTCTATGGATAAAAATATTTTTAATTCAAACTTTAATATGTTGGATACTTATGGGTTGAATATTATTCTTGGTTATCCTTGGTTAGAATACTTAAGAACAATAAATATCAATGTGTGAAAGAAGTTCATGAAGTTTTGGTAAATAAGAAGAAAGAAGTTACATTATAATATATTATACAATGAATTCCAAAGAAAATTGAAGGAAGAAAATTTTGAAGAATCTCATGAAGATTGTAACAATCAATTAGAGGAAAAACAAGAGGAGCAAGATGTTGAGAAAATAGAGGAGACAAATAATTCTATTAAGGAGTTAGTATAACAAGTGGCATGACGTGGTGAAGAATTGGAGATGGCTCATATGATAGAAAAGGTTGCAGTATATAGGAATCCACATCATTTTGAGAGGCAACAATCATGGACGAATGATAGTACAAGGAATCAACAAACTAATCACTATGGACCTATATGGAATCAAAGGAATAATTATAATAATTAATGGTATAACAAAAGTAATAGCTACTCAAGGAAGAAAATGACTTACTATGATAGGGAATTGAATCAAATGGGTGTGACAAAATATGGTTCAAGGATAGGATCTAGGAACTATCAAGAAAAATACACAATGAGAATTAACTGTAGATGGTTAGATGATTGGTCATGGAATTATATTTGTAATAACTTGCAGTAATCATACTATTTGGCTTCATATCATGGTTTAGGGGTGAAACATGTCAAAGAGGGATGAAATGTTATGTATCTAGGGATATGATATTATAGTGTATTTAGGTGAAAGGAGATGATGACATGTGGTACACATCCCTTAAGTTAGTTATCTTGGTTCATGTGGAAAACTTGTGTAATTAATTATATTAGGTGATGGTAGGCCTTCATTATGATTACCCCTCTATTGTATTATTAAGAGGAGGTCTATATAAAGGAGGTGACTATCATTGTAAGGATAGGTGTTAATTTTTATATTGTATTTGGTATCTCTTGGAGATATAGTATGGAGTGGCTTCCATAAGGGGTATTATGTGGTGTTACCCTACCTCAAGGGTTTACTCTAATTCTTCATATATTGGATATTAAGGCATATTATCCCACAACCATCTCTCGTGTTTTGTGAGATATATATTCTACATTATATTATTTACATTATTATATGTGTGGATATTATCAAGGAAAAACCCAGCTGTTGGATTTTTAATATTCTAGGATTTCTCAAAAGGTTAAATTCTCAAAAAATAAATACTCATTTGAAGACAATTTATATATTCTCTAGGGAAGCCTAGAGTGATGCCCATTCTTCATTAGTTTGGTAGCCTTTCTTTTTTGAAATCCTAGAAGGATTTATCTAGGTTTATTATGTCTTTGTGAGAGATTCTCTTCAGTTTATTTCTAGTGGCTTTGTCATGGAACTCCAACTATGCCAAAGGACAAATAACTGCATCTACTTTTGTAATGTTTAATGTATGGACCCAACCCCCAAATGAAGTCTAATTTTTTTTATTATAATTTCTTTGAATTGTTCTTCTGCAAGAACTATATTATCATCATAGAATGGGGACAAAAGTCTCTTTTGAACCAATGAGACTATGTGTTCCCTTATCCCCTACATAGTGTACTCTAAAGTAGTTGATCAATTCTTGCACTTTAGAGAATCTTTATTTCTACTAAGGATTTCATTCACCTTTACTATTGTAACCCTTCTATTTTTTATCCCTATTGTAGTCAAGCTCTCATATTGAAATTTATAGAGATTATTAACTAAGGATTTTTCTTGAGAGGCTATGATATAGGGAGAGAATGACTCTATCTACTCTAGTTTTTCTCTTCGTGGACATTTAGATTTTGTAAAGAGGAAATAAATTTTAGAGCCAGGTTGATCTCATTGGAATTCATTGTGATCCTTTCTCAATAGGATGTGTACAAATATCTAATTAAAGGTGTAACTTCAAGAAACTAATTTTCCAATTGGACCTCTCCTTGAAGTTGTTGGATTTTCTATACTTGCTATGCATCAACATCATCAATTCAATCAACCTTCTATGTAGTTTTGTGGTCTCTACCACTCTCATGTACTCTAACTCTTCCTCTATTAGTTTCCTTCTAGATGAGGAGAGACTTATCCAACTTAGTCATGTCCCCTTTCCAAGAATAGTAAGTTTAGATTAATTATTAACCTAACTTCTTTTCTCGAGGGTTAAAAATTAAATCATAGGGGAAAATAGTTTATATACTATTTAATGTAATCCTAATTTATCTCATATTTTACAAGAAAATTAAATATTAAATTTTATTATCCTCAGCAAGTGGGGGCATTAGAAATCTCTAGTAGCATCTAGAATTCATTTTAGAATTTAAAATGGAACATCTTTTATGATAGGATTTCATGCATCATTTTTAGCTAGTGGTTATGGAGATGTTTTGAGGAGTTATTTTAATTTATTTCCCCTCCAAGAAGGGCATGGAATTTTAGGCACCAAATTTTTGTCTTGTAATGTATACAACTTGAAAAAAATTCTATTTTCATTATTCATCTTACGCCAATTTATCTTCTAGAGCACTTTGTGTTTAAAGTTTCTTCTATGGATAAAATTCATAAGAGATTACAATTGATGAATGTAAATGCTTACAAGATTGAAATCAGTGGAAAAAATCCCATTGGTTGATGGAATAAAATGATGAAAAACCTTTATTTCTTGAGATAATTATTATTTACATATTTCATTGGAGCTTCAAATATTCATAGTATTATTCAGTTATTCATTTTGTGTATTTTTGTTGTAGGCTACAAGTGAAGGACTGTGTTGTTTAGTTACAATTTGATTTATTTTTTGTCAGAGTGTGTGTTATTGTAGTATTTCGAGGTGTGTTCCCTTGGTCTCCTTGTGTTGTGTAGTGCAACGCTTGAGTTTGTGAGATGGTTTAACTACCTCCAATGGATTTATTAACTCTGGCAATTATATCCAGCATTAATAGGTCGATCTTTTGGTGCAATGAAAACCTTCTTTGCAACAATTGGTATTAGATCCTAGGTCACGTGTATGAACCCCTCACTTGTGCTAGGGGGGATTGTTGCAAGGTGTGCACCCTTTTTTTCCTTATGTTGTGCAACACAACACTTGGGTTCATGACATGGCTTAACCGCCTCTTTGAATTCATTAACTCTGGCAGTTGTATTGGGCATTAATAGGTTGATATTTTGGTGCAATGGAAACCATCTTTGCAACATGTAGCACATATTTTTTATGTCAATACTTTTTTATATATATATTTTTATTAGATTTAGATATTATGATCATTCATTTCCAATTTAAATATTTCCAATGTTGTCAGTGTGTATGTGTTGCAATGTGGTTGTGAGGATTTCTAGAGAGATATTATTAGATTCTTGATTCTAATGTGGTTTTTTATTATTATTGTATTTTTTTGCTTCAAATCATTTACAAGAGGTAATAATATCAATCTTTATTATGGAGAAGATTGGAGAGTTTTAGTGCTTTGTTTGGTAGTGTGTTTGATTAGGGTATGAGTTTAATGAATTTTTTTCTAAATTTTTCTTTGTTTTTGTTGTTGTAATTACTATCATACATTTCATTTTTTGTAAAAATAAAATTAAAATCAATATAAAATTTTGTAGGATTTTTTGGTCCAACTTGTGCAAGTTTAGGTGTTGACTAGCTCGTTTAATTTGTGTTGTTCAGGAGCATTTTTTTGGTGAAGTTTATTGTTTATGTGTCAAACCTATTATTATCTTTGATAAATATAATTAAGGAAATTAAAAAATTAGACTATGCTATATTATATCTATCCTACTTTTTTTATAATCTCTTGACTAAAACCTAGACCTATACATCCTTGTTCAAATTTAACATCTTAGTTTCTTTCTCCTTCAATTATGCTTTGAGTTGGTGCATAATGTCCCTAGTCCTACATACATTGGTTTATCTTTTCTCAATATTTCAACTAAGATTTGAGAAATTAATGGTGACTAATTTCTATGTCTCCTCTATTGGGAAATTTCTCTTAACCTTGATCCTAATGTTAGGATTGCAAAAGGTACAATTTTTGGATATAACATGGAAAAATACAATCTCTAGGCTATAGGATTAGTTTTAATCCCAAATAAAAAATATTGGCTGCTCAACACTACCTATAGGGGTGCTCATTATTTAGATCCCTTTGATTACTTCAATTTTAAAAAGGGACCAATTAACCTACTAGATCAAAAGTTATGGTCTCTAGAAGTTTGCGTAGAAAATATAAAAAATTATACACATAAAAGAGTTATAAATGGGAGTTACACATGTTCACCAACTTATGATGCATATCATGAAGCATCATAAGGAATATTTGATTGGGAGATAATTTTGGTACCAATTTTAGGATTTTTTAGCTCATGGGTTTCTAATTACCAATTGATGACTTTAAGTTTTCTTTCTCCTATATATTAGTTGCTTGAAATAGAGATTGTGTGCATAGTTTTATAGATACTATTAAGTTGTAAGAATTAATCCAAATCTCTCATTGGTGATACTTATGTGAATGCTTTCTCTACAAGAATATTGTAATCATGGTTTACTAAATAATACATTGAGCTTCTTTGGAGTATGGGGAAGTCTCCCGATAGGATTTCCCACACACACCTACATTATGTTATTTATTTTTTATTTTTAAATGTGTTTCTATTTTTTTAATTGTTAAAAGATTAAAATTTACACAAAACTCTCCTCAAAATGTTATTGTAAGAAGTTGTTATGTGTACCTTACTTCCTTTAATTTGGTATTAGATCATCATAACATCAAATTCTAGGTGTTAGACAGGGGGATTTTTGTACTAGTCTTCATTTGAGTGGGAGATTATGGGAAAAATCTTTTTTATAATTGTATGACTTTTTTGTGTTATTTTCTAGATTCATGGGGCCACCTTGTTATGACTATTAGGAGCATTAACAGCAAGTTTAAGATTGATAAAGTGGTTGTATCTTTTCTTTCAAAAGAAATGAGAAGAAATATTTTATGTTGGCTAAGGAGACCCTATTGGTTCATGGAAGATCCAAAGAAAAATGCAAGAAGGACAAGAAGAAAGATAAGTCTAGATCCAAATCCCATGGGAGATCCAAATCTCTTGGTAAGTTCAAGGTGAAATATTGGAACTATGAAAAAAATAGACATCTAAGAAGAGACTATAAGAAGGAGAAGAAGAAAATGAAAAAGGCATATTTTTATGATGAGTTTGAGAGATCCTCCTAGGATGAAGGTGATTCTTTTTTCTACCTTTGCTAGTCTTGCATTAGAAGGTGTGTGGTTGATATAATCTAGTGTCTCTTTCCATATGACCTCTCATCAAGGTTGGTTCATAAAATATGAAGGTGTACTTAGGAGATGGTTCTCATCTGAAGATTGTTGATTATGGTAGGTAGTTTGGCATGAAACATACTTTCTATAAGTAAAATGAATAGTGGAGGTTTGTAAGTTTTTTTTCCCAAATGTAGGGTGTAAGATGTTCAAAGAAGCTATAGTTCTTGCTAAGGATGTTTGGGTTGGAACTTTATTTCAAATAGATGATACACATACTTCAATGTAATATATTTTAAATTCATGTAGTGAAGAGATCTACAAAATCTTCACCTTTATCATTGGAACTAGAACAACAAAGAGGTGTGTTGTGTCTACTTCTAATGGTCATAGTTTTTTGGTTCCTACGGGTGCTCACGCCTTAGAGACTAAGTTACCGATAAATAAAATAGTGTTGTAACACCAAATGATTGGTTACAAAGGTGAGAAGGGTTTAAGTACCGTACAAAATTAAAACCTTGTTGGGGAGTTAAATGATAGTAATATTGATTTTGATTTATGTGAACATTGCATATATATGTAAAACAAAACCACATTCAATTTTACTCTAGTTCTCATAAATCTTCTAAGATATTGGATTTAATCCATTCTGATGTATTTGGTCCTATTAATGTATATTTGATTTCCAAATCTATAATATTTTATTTCGTTATATTGATGATTACAGTGGCTAGATATGGGTATATTTCCTTAGAAGTAAATATGAATTCTTTAGTTTTTTAAAGAGTTTAACGCTCTTGTAGAAAATCACACTAGTAGGAAGATTGAGATTTTGAGGACTAATAATGGTGGTGTGTTTTGTTCAATATTTTTTATAAATTCTATAAGTACCACATGATAGAAATAAATAAGACAAATATGTACACCCCTTAACCTAATGTAGTTGTAGAAAGAATGCATAGGATGTTGATTGATAATTCTAGGATTTTGCTAAGTGGGTTTTCTTTGGAACATTCTTTTGGGAAAAAATAGTTTCCACAACTTGCTAAGTGCTTAATGGGTCTCCTACATCACCTCTTGCTGATAAGACATCTATGGAGATGATGTTAGGAAGATATCCATTATTGAGGCATTTTTGAGTCTCTGTTGTGAGGCATATGCACATGTGCCTAGGGATAAGTAGTCAAAGTTAGATAACAAGGCTGTAAAATATATGTTCATTGGCTATGGTGACGGTGTGAATGGATAGAATTTTTGGGAGTCTATGACTAAGATATTTTCATATATAAGAAAGGTTATATTTAGAGAAGTTAAGTCTTCTTCCATAATATCGCAACTAGGGAAGGATGGAAATAAGGATGTGGTTCAACTAACCCCAAAGACTAAGAAGTTTAAATTAGAAGCTCATGAAGGACTTATAGAAGAAGAGATATTAGATAGATCTAAAGAAGATATTGAATATCCACCTTAGTCATTGAGGAGGTCCACTCAATAAAGGAGAAACTAGTAATATATACTCCATCTAATTGGAGATATATTTTTTCTTTGATTGCTAACACTAATGAGCCTAAGACTGTAAAGGAGGCTATGGGTATGGATGATGCAAAGTTTTAGAAGATGGCCATGGATGAGAAAATGGATACTTTGAAGAAAAATAACACATGGGACCTAGTAGTACCTTTGTCTAATGGATGAAAGAATTTTGGATGCAAGTGGGTGTTCAAGAAAAAAGGGTCTAATGGTAGTGTTGAGAAGTGCAAGGAAAGATTGGTTGTAGAGGGTTACTCCAAGGTTGAGGAAATAGATTATAGTTAGATTTTATTCCTAGTAGAAACTAACATCCATTTAATTTCTATTTTCTCTTACTACAACATATAATATTGAGGTTGAACAGATGGTTGTGAATACAACATTCCTTCATGGTGATTTGAAGGAAGAGATTTATATGACACAATTAGAGCACTACATTAAGAAAGTTAAATAAGATTTGGTCTATAAGTTGAAAAAGTCTTTGTATGGTCTTAGGCAATTTCCTAGAATGTGGTAACAAAAGTTTGATTTATTTTTGTTAAGTTTTGGTTTTCTGAGATCCAAACTAGATCATTGCATCTATTATTGTAGACACTGAAAAATGTCCTAAGCCTGCAAGCAACATTTTCTCACTATTTGCCTTCTTTTATGCATAATTAAATAATTGTAATAATTTAATTATTTCCTAAAGTCATATTCTTCTATTAATTAAATAATTCTTAATTATTTAATTAATTCATTTTATCCTTATTCCTCTTTTGATTAATTTAAATAAATATCAATTTATTTAAATTACATCACTAATTATCTCTTTCCTTATAATTAAATAAATTCTCATTTTTTTAATTATTCATTTTCATTTTTCCTTTTCTTTCCTCTATAATTAAATAATTATTTTAATTATTTAATTATTCATTAGTTTTTTCTCCATAATTAAATAAATCCTTATTTATTTAATTATTTGTCATTTTCTATAATTTATAATTAAATATTTTTTTTAATTATTTAATTATTTTCTAGTTTCCCTCCATCTCATTGTTAAATAATTATTTTTAATTATTTAATATTTCACATCCCAACTTTCTTCTATAATTAAATAATTAATTTTAATTATTTAATTATTCATCCACCATCTCCTAAATTAAATAATTGTTGTAATCATTTAATTAATCTATTCTTAGCCAAGCCTTAAATCTCAACTAATTTCTTGAGTTTTGGTCCATCTTTCCCATCTTTATCTCTTTTCTTCTCAATTAATCCTAGCTATTGATCATCATACATCATCATTCAACCCTCACCTTTCATTTGAATTGGGATTTTTATAAAAGCAACCCATATATTTCATTTCAAGGTTAAATACAGCCTTTGAAATTTTACTATCTTGAGATCTTGCTACATCAACATCAAGCTTATCAAATACATTGCATACTACAAATCTGAGAGCAAACAAAGCAAAATAGAGAAGAGCAATGGAGGTGATTCAATTATGGCATAGGAATTGAGGTTTATTTCTTTTTTATTTGGATTTCTATTGCCATTTGTGCTTCATTGTGAGATTAGTGTCTTCATGGCTTGAATTTAGATAGTTTTGTGGTTTTTATCATTGATTCATGCTTGATTCTGAATTTCCCCTATTGACAAATTGGTGAACTCGACGTGAACTAACCAAATTTTGTGAATTTTTTGAGAATTTTTTTAGTTTAAGGTGTGTGATGCAATCATCTTGTGTAGCGTCAGATTCATTCCTTCAAACACCGTAATCATTGTACGATGCAATGCATGTGAGGTCCACCACACCGCATCTATCATCCATAATGACGCAATTGACTATCATCTTACAAATCTCAAAATCATTTAATCATTATTATTTTTGATCATTTTTTGGGGTTTTGGTTATTTTTCTAACATTTTGATAGTCTTTCTTACATCACTTGCATCATCAGGTTTGTTGTTTTTGTCAGATCTTCATGTTTTTATAGCCATAGGTTTCTACACCATAATCATTGCATATTGCAACATGGTTGACATTTTGTACATTGTAGTCACTTATCCAAATGACACATTTTTTGCATCCTATGACACATCAGTGAGCCACATTCAATCCTTTCTGCACTACATCTGGCTATCAAGCAAAAAGAGCGTATAAAATTTATTTTTTCACTTTTTTGCTTCTTGCATCCACTAGGGTAGAGTTTTTTTGTTACTGATATATGATTTCCAACTATGTGACAAACATTGGGAGAATACCTCTTGATCTAAACTACTAATCCAATTTCTTGCAGGGTTCCATTGTGTGTTTGTGATTTCTAAATTAGGAACATTTGGAATTGGTGCTTAAAAAGAACAAGTTTCTTTCATGTTTTGTGCACTTGCACGCATGTGTTATTACCAAAAGTGTGTTTACCTAAAGTATCCTCTCACCTTGCACTACGTGTGATTCCTAGGTAATGAGAAATAACAACACATCATAGTCTTGAGTATCCTCTCCCCTTGGGCTATGTGTCATTTTTGGGTGATGAGAAAGAGCATTACACAAGCTTTCCCTTTTTAATTTTTAGTAGGTGGGATTTCCTATGGAGTTTCACCCCAGGGAATAACCCCTAGCATATATACCTTTACTACGTTATATAAAAAGGAAAAAATTGAAAGGTGATCTCAATCTGGTTGTTCATGTAGGGCATGGGCCTTGCGGTCCCAGGTGATTCTAGATGTGGGTTAGATATTTTGATCTCCCATTGTTGTTTATGCCTTGGTAGTCTTTGGAGTTCCTCCACTATGAATCATTGTTTTAGAAGCCTAAGACCTTTTTAACCATTTTCTACTATCTAGTGCATCATGATAGCATCGTCACGAGAAGTTACTTACCATGTTTGATGCTTGGTTAAGGTGACACAGTTCCTTATTTGGGATTCATCCTTTCAAGGTGAGAGGTGTCAAGGTGGTACATGACCTTGGCATACTCTAGTTACCCACTCCTTGTTCTCATATTTAAAATCACCCAAAAGGTGAGGTAAGCCCACTTTAGTAGATAACCCTATTACTACTAGCTAGGTTGTGCTTGCTTATATTGTTTTTGAACCAAGGCCTAGCGAGTTTTGTGGAAGAAAACTTGAAAAATACTTTCTTATCAAGAAGTCAAAGAGTCAAAATCAGCCAAATATGTTTTCAAAGTGTTTGTTGTGTTTTATGATCAAATCTAGAAATTCCCCAAAATAAAAATTAAAAAACTGCTTAGAAAACATTAATTGAGACCAAAAAACATAACACTCCAATTGCTAAACAGAAAACTGTAATTGTCAAATAGAACACTGCAATTGTAAGCTGAAACACTACATCTGTCAAAAACCCTAGGAAGCAAAAAAATCGCATTTGTCTGTGCACCGAAATTGATTGATACTACACCACAATTGACAGGTCCTGCACCGCATCTATGGCATCATGCACCACATATGTTAGTTTTCAAAATTTTGTGGAAATACCTGTGTATCCAACTTTTAGTTTCCTTCTAAATAGTGATTGTACACTCATACCTAAGACTTGTTTAGTTTAGTCAATCCTTCCATTGCATTTTACCATTTTCCTTAGCTTGCATCTCCTAGTTTGTATTTGTCATCTTAGCTTATCCATCATCATCATCTTTGAGTCTTGAGATTAAGAGGCTTATCAGACCATCAATGATACTATAGTCATATATTTGGGTGTTTTGACCTTGCCACATTTCATCTATTTTATCATTAGGTTGGGCCTAAGACTCATGTGTTTAGTTTAGGTTCACCTTTTATCCAAACATCATCATCATCATCTTGGTTCTATCCTCTTGAGCTCTTGGCATTTAGATTTGTCACCTTGGTTTATCATAGTTTTCTTAGCATCCCTTTTAAGGTTCAATGTTGCATATCCAAATACCAAAGCATAGTCATAGTCTCAAATGTTACCATTTTGCATCCCAAGCATAGTCATAGTCTCATTACTGCTTTGCATCCTAAGCATAGTCATATTCTCATTACCACTTTGCATCACAAGCTTGATCATAGTTGTATTACCATCTTGCATCCTTATATCTAAAATATCCTAAAACATAGCATAATGGCATTACCATCTTACATCTTCATCCCTAGTTGCATTCATCCCAAAAGTCTCAAAATCTAAAGGTCACAAGTCTTGTATGGTCTTCACTAGGTCACAAAGGAAACAAAAGGATATGGATTCCACAAATGACCCCAAATTTAATCCTACTATCAACATGAACTTTGGGTCATCCTCAAACCAACCACAAGTGTCACAACCTAAAATTGCAAATCCATTTTCCAATCTTATGTTCATGAGGTTGAACAAGCTGTAAGCCCAGAAGAGGTTGAAAAGGCTTCCCAAGATCCTAAGATATTATGCATCATAGAAGAGCTTGTTGAAGTAAATCCTGATAAATACATTTTAGCGCTTGATCAAAGTGGTGCTAAACTTCTCCTTGGTTTTGAAACTTCCATAATTGTTGAAGGGACAACACAAACACAAACTCAAGATCAAGGTCATCCCACATCACAACAAATGCATACTAGTATGCCACTTGGGGGAACTACACATAACAGTACTCATGTTAACATACCCCCTACTCCAACATTTGGGACCAAAATAACAATTCCAACATCTCATGGACCAAGTCCCTCATTTTTCAATCCATTTGCTATGGTATCTAACACTATGGGTACATCATTTGTAAATCCATTTACCACTTCATCCTCTCAAAATGCACCACCATCAACCAATATCTTGGGTCAAAACATCATAAATTCAAACCCACCAAACAAAACACAAAGGATTCACATTACCACACAAAGAAAACAACCCAAAATTACTAACACTACACCAAACACAAACATGTCTTTTGGGTCAACTTTGAACACCAATCCACCTCCACCTCAATGTAACATCAACCCAAACCCCAAATTCATGCCACAATACCAAAAAATGAGTCAAAATTAAACTCAACATCACACCAATACCAATACCATGTTTACATCTTACTTCTAACAAGGCAATCAAAATCCTTCGTAACAAAACATCAATCCAAATCTGACATTCACATCCAACTTCTAAAACTAAAATCCATTTCCATCATATAACACATTCAACACAAACACCAACCCTTCCACTTTGAATTTTGGTTACCAAAGTGCACCTCCACTTACAAGAAACACAAGATACCAATATACCAATGTAGTTGCAAACACCGTAGATACATCATTATCACCCATGAATACCTTAACACAGAAAATGCAAGCATTACAACAAGTCTCCAATATGCAAGTGAGTGAGACAAAGAAAACTTATTCTATGGAGTAACTATGTCCTTATCCTTTTGATAGAAGCATGTACATGCCACCTTTCTCTCAACATTTCAATGCTCCAAACTTCAACAAATATAAGGGAAAGGGAGATCCAGTAGAACATGTGAGATAATTTCATATTGCATGCATGGACATTGCTTTTGAGCATATGTACTTAATGAGATTATTCCCATGTAGCCTTTTGGGGTAAGCTCTAGAGTGGTTTACACATCTACCTCCTAGGATAAGAACATGGAACAAACTAGCCGATAAGTTTTCCACACACTTCTTCTACAACATTGAAAGTGACATCACTCTTGCAAAACCATGCACAACTGACCAAAAAGAGGGAGATACATTCACATCTTTTGTCTAGAGATGGAGAAGTATGGCTAGTAAATGTCCATGTGATATCCCTAAGAAAAAATTGGAACACATGTTTGTGGAGAATGTAAACAAGGAACTAATGTATCAACTACAAATCCATTGTTGCAATACTTTTGAAGAGGTTGTTGAGAAAGGTGTTTCTATTGAGAGGGCACTTGTTGCACAAGGATTAATCAAAATTTTCAAAGAAAACCAAAACTATCCCAATGACAAAAACAAATTTTGGTCGAGAAACAAGAATGCCACCAATGATGGGGTATTTGATGCTAAAGTGGTTAATAAATCCCACCCCACCATTCATATTAGAGGTCCTTCTACATCAAACAATCAACCAAAAAGTTAGAAACAATCTAAAAAATGCAATCCAAAACAATCAACAATGATGAGGTCCCCAGCGAACAAACATACCAAAATGACATATACACCCCTAGGGGAATCCATTGAATCATTTTTGAAGAAACTATTACAATCAAATGTCATTCAACTCCCATAAATCAAACACTATCAATTGAGACTTTTCAAACCAACGTAGTGGAATGATAATGATTTTTGTGAGTACCATCGTATGAGGACATAAGACGTCTTCATGTTCAAAACTTAAGGACACCATCCAAGATCTTATTGACCAAGGTGACATATCCATAGATAATTCATAAGAGAAGACAAATGCTAACCATGCTATTTTCAAAAATCCCCTACAATACCATGGGTCAGGAAAAGCCTCTAGTTCAGGGACCAATACAAGCAACCAAGCCAATTATACCAACGTCTCATATTAGTTTACCATTAATAATATTTGAGCCTTTGAAAATAATGTCTCTACCATCACCATTAATAAAAATATAGAATGTTCCATCACAACCCAAAGATCTAAAGTGGTCTTTTAAGGGGCTACTTCTAATCTACAACTAAAGACTCAATATAACCTCCCAGCCCATCTAGGGAAGACTCTTGTGTAGATATCCATCCTTGAGTTACTTTGTATATTTCTTGAACATAAAGCCATTTTGGAAAAATATTTGCAAGAGGCTTCCATTCCCATAGACCTAAATGTTAGTCAATTTCAGGCCATGGTAGGGTACTTGGATACCACCCATCATGTCACATTTTCTAAACAAGATATCCCTAACCAAAGACCAAACCATAATGATCCATTACACCTTGAGGTATACATTAACAAAAAAAAATCAAACTAGTCTTGGTAGATAGTGGGTCAGGTATGAACATATGTAATCTAAATTTGGTTACAACATTGGGGTTCTCTGAAGCTTCTATAGACATATCTAATAAAATTATCATAAGGGGTTATGATGATGTTGAGTGTTCCTCCAAAGGTGTAATTACACTTCTCGTAAGAGTTGGACCAACTATTCAAAATATGGTATTTCAAATCTTAGATCTAGAACTACCATATAACCTTCTCCTTGGTTTCTCATGGATTCATGCCATGAAGGCCTTCCCTTCCACCTACCATCAATGCCTCAAGTTTCTTTATAACAGCACCAAAATCACCATAGCAATCGATCTTGATCCCTTCCAATACTGTAGTAGTTTGAAGGGAACCACTGAACATCAAGTACCTATCAATCAGGAAGCCTTTATATCCACCTCATTGCATTACATTGATCCCTCTTCATTATTCACATCTTCCATTCCATCCTCTTCCTTTCCCAAATGAAAAGTCCAAATCTAAGACCAAGGACATAGAGAGTATAACATTGAGAGTTCATTTTGTATTGGGAAGCTACCCACATCACCTAAGTCTTATGGTAAACCAAGTCAAAAAGAACCGAAAGTAATCATCTGTAATCCTCTTACTACCTTCACTAAGTGGGGTGAGCTAAGCAAGGAAACCATAGGTGATGACATTTCTACATGGATGTACAAGGATGGAGAAAACACCAAGCCCGTACAAACCAATTGAGCAATATGGAAAAGGTTTCGAGATCCTAAAAAGGAAAGGTTATGATGAGCATAGTGGTCTCAGCTTACACAAGAACAAAATGACAAAAATTCCATTGCCTCCTAATAATGTCTTTGACCGATGGTAATAAAAGAATATATGTTAGCAGTTTCAATTTTGTTTGGCGTTCGACTTACAATAAAGTTATTGAAAAAACATTAGAGTCAACACAAAAAATAAAATAAAATGAGATAGCACATTAGAACAAGTCAAAATAAAGTCAAATATGATAAAATATGCACATAATAGAATCCTTGAACTAGAAGACACATGTACATTGTTTTACAAATGCATCTGTCAAACTATTAAAAACTAGAAAATTTATACCTGCCACAAAACTACTAACATAGGATACAAATGCACTAAATCAAGAAACGATACACTAAAATGGGATTCCTACATTGAAAATAATTTTTACTTAGTCAAAAGGCCAACCAATCTAATTTCCCTTATGGTGAGTGATGTTGTTTATAGCATCTACTCCTACCAAATCATTTTTTGTCAAAAATTAAGATCAAAAGTTAGCATAAATGATGAGAACACTTTTCACAGCATAAGCCAACAAATGCCTAATACACTTGTACAAGACTTCCAAATTATAAGACATAATCGCCAAATAGTGAAAACATTTGTGAATTATGACAAAGTTACTAAAATGCCTAATCTTGCAGTTCAAGGATGGTTAGTCATGCACAAACAAAGAGGGTGATTCAATTTTAGTAGTATGGTGTATTGTAAAATATACCCCTATTAGAAAAATGAATGTTCAATATTGAGAAATTCTTTAAAATTATGCTTGTAGAGTGTCAAACACAAACATCAAGTTACAAGATAAAACCATCAAGTTATAGGAAGAAATCACCAAATCGTAAACACATGTGTCAAGTTGTAACTTATGAGTAAAAAATACTAAAAAGAACACAAAATTGATTAGTGATAAGAACATGGGTCCACCGATCATGCCAAAAATGTGTGTAAGTGAAAGTAATTACAAAAAATAACCTAGACAAGCTAAATTACTCAGTCACAAAAAAAAAACACTCAAGATAAAATCCAAAAGAGATTCACAAACAAAATAAGCACACAATGATACCCATATTGAACCTCCTTGTTCTACTTTAAATTAAAGTGGATTTGCCCAAATTGATTATTGACTATATATGTGAGTGCTTAGTGTAACTGTATAAGAAAAATTTGGATAAAATAAAAATGATAAAAACAATAACATGCATTACCTGATCCAAATCTTCAATACCTCAAATAGATGCAATGATGGATGAATTGGTTGATTGATTCTATATGTTGGTTGCTCAATTCAATAGCATAATATTGAGATGGAGATGATAAATGAATGATGATAGATAGAAATGGATGAATGATTCAAGAATAATTTTGGCCCCATAAGGATACTTGAAGAATCAACCCCCCAAATGGCTTATGAGAGAGTTGATTTATAGGAAAGGTCTGATTTGGATTGATGGTTGAGATTGGATGTCAATAAGATGTCTTAATCAATGGCTAGGATTGAAAGTTTTAGTATGAAACAGGGTTAGGGCTAAATTAGGGCAAGTGAAAAGGATGAAGGGTTGAGATTGAATTATGAGATAATTCAATCAAGGGTTAAGATTAAATGATATGTCAAGAGATAAGATTTGATGTGGAAGATAAGATTGGCACAAAGAAAGAGGTGAGAAGAGAATTTAAATAATAAAAATTATTTAATCTAGGTGGCCAATGAATAATTAAATAATAAATGTGGCATAGGAGGAATCATTTTGAATTAAATAATGAGTTAATTCAAAATTCAAGAGAGTGGAGCAAATTAAATAAATAAAATTTATTTAATTTATGAGAGAAAAAGCTAATGAATAGTTAAATAATTAAAATAATTATTTAATTATAGTGGAAAGTGGATGAAAATTAAATAAATAAGAATTTATTTAATTTTAGAAAGAAAAGGACTTAATTAGTGATGTTAATCGAGGAAGAATAAAGAAATAGATTAATTAATAGAAGACATATGACATTAGAAAATAATTAAATAATTAATGATTATTTGATTATAAAGAATGAAAGGGGAAATGATGAAGAATCTAAGAGTCTCAGGCCTAGGACAATTTTTAGTGTCTACATTTTTCCCCTCTTTGAGATGATGTTTGAGATGGTGAGATTTATGTCGGGTAACATCATTTCAAAGAAGCTAAGGTAAGGATAGAAGAAAATGGATGATGATAGAAAAATAGGATGATGATGAAATAAGAGTGGGATGATGATACCACCTCGAGAGGATAGGTGGGTTGAAAAAACATGAGTATGCTCTCAAAATGATAAGGAGGGACAAGATGAATGATGCAAGTTAGGAAGTGGATGAAGGAGATGAATGACATGTTATGCTGCAAGAAAGTGAGCAACCATGATGTTTGATATAACACTAGACATTATGCACCAAGGTATAAGGACCAAGGTGATGATGTGTCTCGTTCCCCAGAGTAATACAACCTTGTCTAGATACAAGATATGAATATTAACTAGAAGTAATTCGGATTGGATGCAAATGCAAGATAAAAATGATAACACACACAAGCAAGCAAGCACAAATCATACAAAAAAAAACAAGGTATTGCCCCTATCAAGTTGTAAACCAATGAGTAATTGATTGATTGATGATGATGATTGATGATGATAGTGTTTTCATTGTGGGGAACAACATATCCCTAGATCAACACAAGGATGATTGATTAATTGATTGATTGGGTTTACAACAAGATTAGGATCAATACCAAAGGATGTTGATTGGTATGGATTAAGGATTGGCTTGCATTTGGATTATTGCTTGGATTGATTTTATTGATTTGATTTGAAGAAGTGGTTTGGAATGATATGATGATTTGATTAGATGAAAGGATGTGGTGAATTGAATAGAAGAATTGATGTGATTGGAATGATTTAGGTTGATTGGATTGATTAATTGATAATTTGAAGATTGATTTGAAGGAGTTGAATTGATGCATTGAATTGTTTGGAAGAAGTGATTTGGTTTGATTTTATTGCTTGGATTTTTTTATGGATATTTATTTTTTTAATCTTTTTTCAGGACCGTTTTCCATTTTTTTGTATTTTTGGGGATTTTTATTTTTGGATTTTTGAAATGTTTGATTTTTTGGATTTTTATGAAATACTTTTGATTTTTTTGGACTTTTTGTAATATTTTGATTTCTTTGGATTTTTAAGATGTTTGGTTTTGATTTTTTAGAAATATTTGATTTTTGGTTTTAATTTTTGGTATTTTTATTTTTTTGATTTTTTTGTATTTTTTTCAGGACTTTATTGAAATGTTTTGAGATGTTAATGGATGAAATTTTGGGTAGCCTTTGTGCTAGATACCAATGACAAGGGAAAACCAAGTCTAGGTGCAAGGAGATAGATGGGATTGATGGATGAAAGGGTAGGTGATAGGATAAGGGATAGAAGGCTCATGATAGATGGATGGATGGAATGGATGTATGCATCATAAGAGAGAAAGGATGTGATCTCCAAAGGCTATGTCGCATAGGAATAACATGCCCCATTCTAGGTGCAATACTTAGGATTTTTCTGGACAAAGCATATGACAATAGGATAATGATATGATTGGTTGGAAAGGATGAGGTATGTCAAGGGATACCCAAAACATGTTTCAACATTTTGCCCATATATCTTCATCAATTCCAAAAGGAGGAAGGGATGATGAACGAACTCAAATATGATAGGTAGGTATGATAGCTAAATATTGTAGGATGGTAAGATAGAATGATATGATAGGTTGGATAGATAAGACATTGTGCCCCCATGACGCTTGTTTGTCAGGTTTTCGTCATGGTACTTGTCCAGGGCACCTGTTTGCTAGGTTTTCACTATTGGACAAAGGTATTTCTCTCTTTTTTTTTTTGGATAGGAGAAGGGGAATATG
This sequence comes from Sequoia sempervirens, assembly GCA_007258455.2. Taxonomy (NCBI): domain Eukaryota; kingdom Viridiplantae; phylum Streptophyta; class Pinopsida; order Cupressales; family Cupressaceae; genus Sequoia; species Sequoia sempervirens. The sequence continues at coordinate 28,392 of VDFB02237461.1, forward strand.
GATAGGAGGGACTCAAGTGTCTAGTTCCATAGAAGGTGATAGTCCCACTAGAGATGGATCTCATCACATGGACCATGTCAAATATGCTCATAGATGTTTGTAGGAGAATGTATGAGAGGGAGATGGATTAGGTAGATAATGGATTATGATATGGATTGTGGAGGAAAATAGTGGATCATGATGTGGATTATGTAGGGAAGATGATAGGGATTATATGGGACTTATGCAAAAGTTGAATGGGGAAGCTTAGCCAAAAGCATGGACCATAGAAAGGTGATGGGGGAGATATGTAGGATAATGAGTGAAGCGTGGGGAGATGGAGATATGTGGAGTTGTGAAATGGAAGGGAACCATGAATAATGGTTGCACACAATGTGATAAACGTTGAATCTTTTGATGTGAATGGGGTGTAGGAAGCAATAAAGATGTTTTCTTAGGAGATGGGTGATGAAGTACTTTAGGTACCCACATAGACTTAGTATTTTTATGAATTTTATTTTACTTGTGGGAGGGAATATGAGATTCTTGAATAGAGTGGGAATGTGAGGTGGAAGTGGATGGTTGGTATTTTTGTGATGAGGATTCCTCATTGGACTTGCTTTCCTTTTTCTTAGGGACCCAAACCAATTTAGGTTTGGCCTTTACTTTTGGAGGTATGGTCTTATATAACTTTTGGGATGTATTTTACTTTGACTTTTTGTATTGATGTCCTAAGGCATGAGGACCCTTATGACTTTTTACTTTATAGGTAGAGACATTGAAATTTTTACTTTTGAATTCCATGGGATAGGTGGAATGAGTGGAAGCTTCTTGTTTAGACAATGTGTGCATTTGTTGGTCATGATTAGGAATGTTAGGTTATTTATGGATAAATGGATAAGAGGATTGAATGGTAGGGATATTAGGTGTTGGGAGTAATGGTGGTAAAGTGGATGGAGGGATATTAGGAGTTGTCAGTAATGGTGGTAAAGTGGATGAAGGGATATTAGGAGTTGGAAGTAATGGTGGAAAAGTGGATGGTGGAAGGTGTATGGTCACATGCTTTTGACATTTGTAGGATCATAGAGGAAGGATGACAACATATGTTTTAGGCATACGATAGGATTTATGATGGAAAGTGGACTTAGGAGGCATGGAGGAAGTACCAACATCTTGAGATCGGTGTCCTTGGGGTGTATATTATATCCAAGGCCATAAGAGCGTGGAGGGACGTGGACATGGATGGGCTCCAAAATACCTTGTTCATGAAGGCCAAAACCTTTACCTTGGTAGTTCATGTTTTGGAGTATGCAATGAACAATGGGACTAGGTGTAGGTGGAATACTAGACATGAGTTCCTTCTTGGATGGGGACAATGAAGCAACGAAAGATAATGGTTGTTGTTTTTCTAAGGAGGAACATTCATGAATGAGGGTGGAAAGACCAATAGGATATAATGGAGGACTTGTAATGAGGTCGATAGTGGGTGATGGGGGGTCATTAGGATCTTGGTTGGCATTGTGTTCACTTATATCCAAGGTATTTATTTGATCTTCTATGTGTGCTTGGGAGGCATATGTTTCATCAAGGGAAGTGGATGTTGATGGATCATGGATAGGGCTAGGTAGAGGGTGGATAGGAGCAATGGAGGTTTCTTGCTCATGGATAGGTGAAGTGATAGGATCTTGACCATAGAATGCATAAATTTGGCTAAGAGGATCATCATGGCCTTCTTGATCATAGGTAAGATCATAGAAGGGAGTTTGATCATAAATAGGACCAAGTATATTATGAGTGAGATCATTAGATGGGTCTAGATCTTGATTAGAATTAGAGGTTAATGTTTCCTCATACTTAGGATAATGCTCTTGACATAACTCTTGGCTTGTTTGAATGGAAATGGAAGGGGGTGACTCTTGAATGGGCTCAACATGTTCTTGATGGTTAACAACATGGAGATATGATGGAGGTTGACTTAGGCTCAAAGGGGAGACTACATGATGGGGTTGAAGGAATAGGCATTTCATTCAAAGGTTCTCTGGTAAGCTCATTAATGGTTGCTTGACATGGGGATGGTCTATTCCGTGCTAGTAGCTATTGGATCACATCCTTTGCAAGTGTATGGGTAGATGGATAATATAGTGTAACACACCAGCTAGGATAACAATAACATAAAAAAAAAATTTCCCCACTATTGGTAATAATAATATCAGTTTGAAACTAGTGATTTATTATAAACTCAGCCACAGTAACAACACAACCCATAGATAGACTGAATTTCTTTAAGCAATCGACAATTCAATTTAGAAGCAATGAATGACATCTGATTGATCAAATCCAGGATAGAAACAAAAAATATGTAAATGCCAAGTCTTACAATATTCGATGGTTTGTTAACAATGAGTCAGCTTGTATTAAATTTATAAATGCTTGCTTCTGGTCTGTAATGGCAATCCACCGAAGCTAGGAATGATAAGTGCAATGTGGCTCAGAATGCCTGTCACCTGAATCTTAACTTCGCCTCCCAATCATGATACAAGACTCCTATCACGTCTTCCAGCTAGGTGCAACTCCTCTCTACAGAAATGTGACTTCAATCCTGGTGAAGGTCTCTGTGCAGGATGTCTATCGATCCTCCTATTGCAATAATTAACTGATTGTGTGCGTGATAGTAATGTCAGTAATTATGCTCACGTTGGCCAAACCCAGAGGCTCTTCCTAGACAGTGGAGTATTATCCTCTCCACAGTAAGCCCACACAACGCTTAAGATTCACTATTGAATTTGACACCATTTTCTGACAGACATTCGTCAATGGTTCAACAAATCTTTGTCGGCGTAGCAACGAAATGACAAAAAAAATTTGTTACTATTTTTTTGTCACAAGTACGATGACGAATTAAATGTCAAAATAATGGTGCAGATTCGTCGGTCGTCGGCATCATAAAATGGCTCGGATGTTCGTCAGAATATCGATGAAATTGGCGTCAAAAGAACACTAGAAGTTCATCGCCAGTTCGATGAAATGGGCAAGTATTTACAATGAAGCATTCGTCGCAGCTAAGCATCTTCATCGAACCTTTTATGTGGTTCATCAGTGATGTTCGTCGAAATTGTGACTGAAAGGGCAAGGAGTTACGATGAAGCCTTCGTCACAGCTAAGCAACTTCATCGGACCTTTTCTATGATTCGTCAGTGGACTTTGTCGCACTTATGACGAAATGGACAAGGAGTTACGACGAAGCCTTTGTCGCAGCTATAACAACTTCATCGAACCTTTTTCGGTGATTCATCGGTTGTGTTCGTTGAAATTTTGACAAAAAAAATGCAATTTTTTTAAAAAAAATTAATCATCATTTTCCATGTTTATTAGACACCCGCTGAGACGTCATGTAGTTTCGCCGACGCCTTGAGTCTCTTCGAAAGTCAATATTACATATCGCTTTGGTGTCACATAGTCTCACCGATGTTCTGAGTCTCATCGATAGCCAATAGATCATATGTCGCTATGGTGTCATGCAGTCATACCAACATTCTGAGTCTCCCCGAGAATTATTCCTTTGGTCTTAAGTGTATCACTACGATTCTCACCAATGATAACTTATCGCTGTGACTTTGGGGGTCGTCGAGACTTTCCTTCAACTACTTAATAGCTTACAATCAAACTTGAGCTTGAAATTATAAAACAGAATATCATGCCAATTAATTTTACCATTGCTATTCCAAACCTTCAACTTATGGAAGAATAAGTACCAAATTTCCTGAGCATAAAAACATTCAAAAATAATATGTTTGATAGTTTCCCGAGTTCTGTAGATACTACATATTTCAACACTTTCATGGTTAGATTTATAGGGATCTATCTTTTTCATGAATGCAGAGGTAGGTAAAGGAGAAATAATTATAATTGTAACACTATTCATAGTCTAGTAAATTATGTTCGTAATTTGTGTTCAATGGACCTTAGTTTTATCATTATACTGCCCATCTAATACCATATTTTGATCCAGGGTTCAACTATCTCAGATCTAAAGAAGCACCTTCAATTAACCATTTAAAGTACTATAAAATAAGGTAAGACTTTTACTTGAGAAAGATTGGGTACACTTGTAGGATTAAAGTTCTCGCAATCATCACGATTTATTGGCACATAGACACAACCTGCAACATATGAAGTAATGGATGAGTACAAGGTAGTGAAAGGGCCCTTAATATGTGAGTGGTTTGCAAATTGATTGGTAGAAAATAAGGTTACAAACAGATCTACATGAAAATTATGAGGACAATCTACTGTAATCATCAAAATAGATGAAAAGTGCAAAGGAAAGAGCTGAGCTACATCTCTAGAGCCTAAAAAAAACACATGCAAGAAACATAAAAAAAAAGAACAAACCGGTTTTTGGATGAATACAAAATGGTGCCTTCAGCAAGTGATTCATATGCTTTCACACGACACAGGGACATTAAGAAGATTTTAGTCTTCCTATGTGAAATTAACTACTTACAGAATAAACCCAGAAACTAATATTATATACCTCCATGTCTAGCCGAGGGTAGGTATAAGAGAAAAAAAATTCTTCAATGCAATGCCGAAAAATATCAATGTGTGTGTAGGTTTGTATTACTCAAAATATCATTTCACTGCCTAAGGAAAAATACCAAAGTGATGTTTTAAGTTTCAATCTTCACATAGGCTCCCTTATTGCTACACATGCATATACAAGCATTATTCGAGCTCTAAACTATTCAAATATTAAGGATTTAATTAGCTATAAGATGGAAAGTTGTTGTTTATACATAATCCATCATCTTTTACATATCTTTATTCACTCCTAGCACTTCAAATAAATTTGTGTAAATGAGATAGAAATGTGAATCTTTTATGACAAAAAATTCTTAAAAGGAGGGGGGAGAGAGCAAAGGGTAGGGGGAAAGAGAATGCTTGAATGTATAGCAAAGTGTAACATTTTGATCATTATAACAATGAAACGAAACTTAAGTTTGAAGCATTAATATCATTTACAACATTTATGATCAAGAATGAATGTAAGTAGAGAAACTTTTGCATACCTGTAGATGGTACAAAATTTCATGGTTAAGTCGAAGCCTCCCATCAACACCAAGATCCAAATATCCGTGTATCTATCTCAATCGAGCCTCTAAACCCTTCAGAGCTGTCAATTTTTCCACTAACCTATTATGCACAAAAGTCAAATTTTAGAGTTATGTCACCACTAAAAATAGAAGAAATAGAGCTTTGAAACCAAATCCACACACAACACAATGTGGTATTCATACAAATCCATACAAACAAACTAAACTCAGAACATTGGAATGGAAACAACTTAAAATTATGATGCAGAGCATGGATTTAGGGTATAAAGAATCATTTTTCTGCCACCATAGTGAAAAGTTAGCACTTTCTTTCATCTTTGCATATTGGTTTGATGCTTCAACGATGCATTTCTTATATTGAAAAGTGCATTACCTTATTGAGCTTCTCTTTGTTTGAGAATAGTTTAATATTCTCTCTACTTAATAGAGGGCCGACCATTGATGGTGGAAGCTCGTGACCTCTGCCCCCCCCCTCATCCTCTCAATTTATACCCAATCATATAACATTAATCATTAGTTCATCCATTAATAATATAACATTCATTCATTCATCCATTCATCCATTAATAACATATAACATTCATTCATCCATTAATAACATATAACATTCATTCATTAACATATAACATTCATTAATTAACATATTCACATTCATTCATTAACATATAATATTCATTCTTTTAGTTTTACATATTATCAAAAATATGGTTGTCATGATATGATTACAATCACTTTTTTTCTTGTTTATTTTTTAAAGCTAAAAAAATATGAAGTGGAGTATTTTTTTCTATATCATTTTTCCCCCCTTTAGTTGTTCTTCCCTCTACTCATGATGATCTTATTATGCGCCCTGGTTGTGCACTCATGACATGGGCGTCGCCTCAAAGAGTGCTGCAATAAGAAAAATGTGGCCCATTATGTTTTATTATTATTGTTACAAGTATTTCATTAATTAAAGAACATTAGAGTGGTTCTCTTTGCGATGGGTCCACATCATGTTCTTGGGGGTACAGTATAGACTCATGCTCAACATCTTTGAACACCCTCTAAATCTTGATCTGATTTGAAACACGAAAGGTTACATTAATTAATACCAATTGAAATTAAATATGTTTTAGAACATAGAGTGGTCCTCTTTACCTGATGGGGCCACATCATGTTCCTGATCTTCTCTAGCCTGATCATGCTCAACACGTTGATGATGCTCTACATGCTCTAAAGTTGAAACACGAAAGGTTACATTAATTAATACACCAATTGCAATTAAATGTGTTTAAAAGAACTTTAGAGTGGTCCTCTTTACCTTATGGGGCCACATCATGTTCATGGTCTTCTCTAGCCTAATCATGCTCAACATGTTGATCACGCTCTACATGCTCTAAAGTACTGGGATGCACACCATGACCTTCATCTGCAGGTTGTGCTCCACCCTCACCAGGCTGCATTCCAATGTCATGTGCAGTGTTATCATTGCTTGAATGTTTAAAACAAATAAGCATGTAATTACTTTATGGTGGAAATTAATATTGAATAGATTGCACAAGTATTCAATTTTAAATAAACTTTATTGAGTTTATTTACCTGTGTGTCGGATGCAGTGGAAGGTTGTGTTTGCCCAGTCAAGACTATTAGGCGTTTAGCCACGACTCCATAGCTTTGCTGGAAGGCAATCTTCAAGTCATCTTCTGTGGGAACTCTGTTGAATTCAGAGCCTTACATTTTTGCATAAGATCATGAATTTTGCTTCTATGGTGTGATAAAACCAAAATTGTTTTCAATTTATTATTTGGATGCTATATTTCATTTATTAATACTTATAATTTGTGCCGCTAATTTCATATAACCACCAGAGCCAAGTTTGTGTTGCCCGTGTTTTTCTAGTCTTTCCTTTGTTGCCTTCGATGTGTCGGGCAACCTATGAAAAGTTTGAAATACGTTAGATTATGTAAAAAGAAAGAGTAATCAGTACATAATTACATTGTTGATAGTATCACATACCTTCCTTGGCCCGATGGTGTCTTTCCTTTTTTCTTTTCAGCCTTCTCCTTTCCATCTGACACCAGGTCCTTCCACTCCCTCTCTGGAATCATGGAGGGATGCTCGTACTTTTTGTTCTTCTCTAAATGTGACCTATATTGGTCCCTTGCATATTTTAGATAGGTACCAGCTTTCTGAAGGACCTTGGTTCGGTTGAATGTTTTATCACCGAACAACACAACTAAACAGTTAATGAGCTCATCTTTTAAATCTTGATTTTGGGCATTCCATCGTGTACGTATGGTGGGCCTGAAGAGCTCCAATGTAATATCACTTATATTTTTATAAAAAACATCATTTCCTACAAAATGATCATGGGATCAATAGTCTAAAAAGAGCGATCAATAAGTAAATTTCAATTGGATTATATATAATAATAATTAAAACATTTTAAAGTACCTGGAACCCTCTCTATCTTTATGGGAATGAAATCCTCAGTCACCACAAGTGTGACAAGCAATGTTCTCGTACTAGTAATACAGGAAGATCCAGGAAATGCTACTAAAACATCACCAGTACTAGTGGCCTCTACATCCCCAGGTACATGTCCTGACACATGTTCTGGAATGTGTTCACTGCCAAAGGGTGCATGAACAGATGCTTGCATGTTATGTGTTGCTGACATTTCAGACGACAATATAGGCATGGATGATGGGGTCAGATGATGTGGTGTATGCATAGGAAGATCAAGATGGACACTTGTACCAACCCCTACTCCTCAGGCAGCACTTGCAGTACCCTGATCATGGCTAGGAGCATCATGAGGAGGAAAATAACCCTATAAAAACAACACATATTTTAGTTGATGACATAAAAGAGTACAAAATATAAAACCATGAATGAACTTATGTTATAATTAAAGACCTCATGACAACTTACTTGCAAGTTTTGTAATCTCTTAGTTAATATTTGAACCCTCTCTTTTATCTCATCTGTTTGAGGCACTATGAACATCAACTTAACCATTTCTTCATTGCATTTTTTTTGGACCTTTTTTATCGTATCGAGAGGGTTTGTTGAATAAGTGATGTCATCATCACAAAATATTGACTGTACCTCACTATGGATGCTCTCCTCTATTGCTGGTGCCTTTCCCCGATCAGTCAATTGCAACAAGAATATTAAAAACATTATCGAAATTAACCCAAAAAACTTATGAAAAAAGCATAATAATAAAACATTTTTCTTGTATCTAATTTGTACAATTACAATGAGGTAAACCTGTCGGGTAGAAGAGCCTGAAGATACATCGCAATCTGTGCTTTGGGCCAGAGCCTTCTCCATACAATCAATGTCCTACTGTGACAAAAATTAAATATAAAAAAACATTACCGAAATGAAACCAATAGACTTACGGAAAAAAAAAAGAATAAAATGGTATGTTGGAGTCATTAATTGGAGGTTGGGTAAAATGGTTCATAGTACGTACCACCCCCATAGTAACTATGTTTGTAACTAAGCGATTCAAATTGTAATCGATTAGCAACTCTTCCCCTCCAGTTATTGATTTTATCACACATACGAATAGACGGTTTCCCTCGTGCACCTGGAATATGCAATTGGGTTGCTTATTTGTTGACCCAGGTCATGTACTGTTTATAAACCCTACCATATTCCCTGATGCTTTTGGCCTTCCGTCAATGTACATAGCCACTCATTTATTTTGATCTTTATCTTTTAGTTGTATATAATTTGCTGACAATGCATACCTATGCATGCTTCGTGTATATCGAACCAGTTGCATCCAATCTTTGTAACTGTAATAGGGTCTGACATACTCCATCAATTTTGTAACTTTGTCATAACAAACCTTTATGTCGCCCATGCAAAATAGGCCCAAACCATGTAATGACGATGGTGCTATGCGATATATTCTCTCATTGACACAAAAATTAGTGTTTATTGGAGGAAGTTCCTTGGGTACCCATTGTTTCCTTAGATGTTTGTACCTCAAGGGCACCTCGATATCACCTATGCTCTCATCATCATAAGAACATGACCCCCCTTCAGCAAGAAAAAATTCCATGCGTTTACAGAATTTTCTTCTAATATTTTGACCTCTAGTTGATCTCCCTCTTTTAGACATACTACATGTCTCGCTTTCCTCTTCTCTTCCTGAATTTCCCTCGCTCAAGGAAGACAGATCTGAAAAATACCTATTTGGTAGTACCTGCACTCATAAGGATGTTGGATGAAGTTCTTTTATGGTGATGTGATCCCAAGGTTACATTATGATTAATCTATTATTTCATCGGTAGAATTTCATAGGTTATAAGGTAATCAAGTCTTGATAGATTGCAAGCTATTGTTACTACCGTCCAAATGTGTCCATCACAAATCAAATCTACTTAATGTTTTAACTCCCAAACTTTGTAACAAGTGTTAAATGTGACTATGGTCCACCAATTACACAACCAAGGCCTCAAATGTATTCTCTAATTATAATCAAAGGATTTTTGCTCTTCATTCAAGTAAATAAACTTGAAGGGAAACACCACCAAGTGGTTTATTGGACACCTACATGACTAAAAATAGCATAAAATTTACATTTAATTTCCATATGTCTAAGTGGTTAACAGGGAGGGAGTGTGTACTAGGCTGGTTAAGTCATCATAAGTTTACGCTTTGGCAATAATTTTTTTTAAAGTCATATTAAATCTTCTTATATCTAATTGCTAGGAGATTTTTGGTATGTTTAAAGGTAGGATGATTGATGAAAGAGCCCAAAGACTGGCCTTTCTCCATGGTATCTGGGTAGACATGGCTTGTTGGTCTTCTCTTATCACAGTTGGACATGATTTAAAAGAACTTAGCTAGGAATTATTCATTTTAACCTAAAGTTTTATCATGAATTCCATCATTGGAAAAGTATGATCAAATTCTTCTATTATGAAGGAATTGGTCTATGTGCCTCTATTAATCACTATAAATATTTTTAAGGATAAAATGACTAATTGTATCAAGTAGGAGAGAATCAACTTTGAGTTCTTCAAAGATTATATTCCTCTATTCATAATTTTTAAGGGTTGTGTGTGGAGGAGGTTATCACTACCAAGAAGGGAGGAGACCTTTTCTTGTATTCTTTTATAATTTTCATTATTCTTATTTATTTTACACCTACATTTACAAATACACATACATATGCATTTACTGTTTTCATTTATTTCTCATGTAGTTTAATAGTTTGATCGATTTCATATTATATGTGTTGAAGACTTTAGAATTCAATTACATTAATTTATGGATATGTTGTATCTATAACACTACAAAACCATATGCTCTTTGCATTTACACTTGCATTTAGAAATACACATTTATATACATAGATATAGATTTCTTTAATGATATGTTGCATTTATTGTTCCTAGGAAGCATCTAGTAATTGTATTTACACATTTGCATTTAAAATACATATACATATATATGTGTGTGTGTGTGTGTGTGTGTGTCATTTATATTGATGTTCGGAAACAGCCATTGGAGTGCATGGATAAAATTCATAAAATCATATCTCCCATACATGTTTTTGTTATTTGAAACCTAGGCTTGAACCTCTCATTTCACATGTTTTTCTTCACAAAACTATTGAGGACCCAGCATCTATACCTTCTTTATTTCTCATCCTACACCCTATTCATGCATCCTAAAATTACAACAGTATCCATGGGGCCTCTTACACAAGCTACAGTAATCACAAAAAGTGTAAGAGCCCCTTTATATCATGTTTAGTTCTAAAACCACGAAAAGCAGGCGCTCAGATTATGATTTGTTGGTGAGATGTATGGACAAACTCATTAGCACCAGCTCATTCTTGGAGTCTTTTGAAAGAGAAGTGAATTAGGTGGTAGTTAAGTACAATCTTTATAGTGTCAAGGTGAATGAGGTGATCAATTTTGATTGGCCAACTAATGAAGAGTACCAGAAATGGGTAATGTATATTTAACTGAGGAAGAGCAAATAGGAGTAGGTTGCTAACAGTTGACAAATCAGTTGTTGCAGTTACAACAGATTCCAGCTTTGTTTTTTTGTGACAATCTAGGCATGGAATTCTTGAAGTTTTTTGTT
>VDFB02237463.1:0-19370 GCA_007258455.2 Sequoia sempervirens
CCCACTAAATTTAATGAGCTTTTGGAGGATATTTTCTTTTCTTTAAATTTTAAAACACTTTTTATTTTCAAATTGAAATCTCATGCAAATTCAAATTTTCATTTAAAACCAAAATCTCAAAGTTGCAAGAATTCCAAAATTTCCAAAATGTGACATTTAAATACATTTCCATTTTATTATTATCATTTAAATTAAATCTCTAATATGATTTTCATTTCTGTTATAATTTTAAATCTAAATATACAATAATGTCTAAATAGCTCTTTCATTGAAATTTATCACCATTAATCTAATTAATTAATAAACTCAATCTAAATTTATTAATTAAATCAAATCAATCCATAAAATAAATAATGTTTCGACATTGCAATTAAATACATTTACACATCACTTTAACTATGCAAGCCATTTAATAACCTCTATAAATTGCAATTAAATAAATACTCAAAGTGAAATGGACCAAATTAACACAACCAACCCGACAACAACTCGACGACACGCTGTGACTAGGGTGATGACTTGGCACGGAAAACCTAGCTACTATCTCCCAATCAATTTCCGTTGGTTAATGGACATACTCAAACCTGTGAACTAGGTGGAGTCGATGTCCTGTACCTGTCAACCTGCAAACAAAGAGTACATCAATATGCATATATATATAGTATGATCAAACACACTGTGAAGAGGAAATCTTAGAATCGTAGGGCACTCGCAAGTGATTGATACAATCATGTCCCCTTCACCAATACATAATTACTAACTGACAATTCTAACATCAATCATATGATCAATAGCATAAAACATCATTAATCCATTATTTGCTAAATTAATCTGAAACATGCCATAAAGATAACATCAAAATCAAATAACATCACATTAAAATATAACATTCATATCGCTTAATTGATAGCGGTCCAAAGTAACCAAGTTCCAAAGTCAAAGCATACTTAGACACAACATACAAAGAAGAACACTGCCGAACAAAAGAGCCAAAATGGAGGGGTGTTACATCCTCCCCCCTAGGGTCAGGCTTACTCCTGGAAGCCTACAAATGAAAATAGGGATAGAACTCCCTCAAAACCAACTGAACACTAACAGACTCAGAACCTCGAACCTCGAGGATCAACTCCTGAAGAAAAAGGATGAACTGTACCTAGATGGTCAACCTGATGGGTATCCACCGCAGTGAATGCCCTATGCTAACTGCCTACATGTCCTACTACTGGCTCAGATGCCATTGGTCCCTAAGAAAACCCATATGTTCCCCTGTTGGGATACATTCTAGCAATATGAGCCTACTGGCCACATGCAAAACACCCAGTACCTCTGCCATAACCTCTACCTCCAAAAGGTGTGCTCGATTGCTTAACACCACCCCTAAAGGTAGACTGTGAATTCTGATACTGTCCACTCTGAGAAGGAACTTGCTAACCACAAGCAAAACATCCTATCCCTCTACTAAATCCTCAAACACCTGGAGAGACACTAGGTCATGGAAGACCACCACCACTGAACGCTGACTGCGATCTTTGAGTAGGCTGATCAACACGATCACGATGGGCTCGCAACCAACTCCTATCTCTCTTCTTCTTCCTCCAACTTCTATCATGTTGGAACTAAGAATTTTGCTACCTTGATTGCGAAGCTTGTTCCTACTCACCTATAGCATCATGATCTCTATCCTGCCTTTGGCCCAGAAGGGATAGAGTCTCCTCTAAAAAACAACGCAACAGAGCATTCCTGATCCTTGGTGGATCTTGATGCTGACTACCAACCTCTGGTACAAACTGAGAAGCATGTTGCTCCTCATGATCAGAAACATGGGGAACAATGGGAGGTGCATCCTGTTGATTACCTCCCCGTCGGCCTACACGGCCTTGACCCTTATGACCTCGCCTAGATGGCATGATTATGAAAAGATACATACCACAACATAAGACAAGGTACACAAACTTAAGTCCTATACAACTAACAACATGATCATTCATTTTCTATTACCATATTTCATAATTTCAAAACAATATAACATGCAAAAGTAACTCAAAAACCACATAGGGTCAATCAGGCAATCACTTCCACAATGCTATAAAGCACAAGAAGACATGCAAGGGCAGAAATAACCACAAAATTGGTTATCGTCCACCACACATAACACACCAAATTCACACACTATGCAATTGTCCAAAATGCATTCTTTCAGTAAGAAGGATATCGGTGCATTGTACACTACACCGAGGGTCCTATCCTTCCCACTAGTTTCCTGAACCATTGGACCTACACCACTTAACAACAACTTCTAGGTAGATAAATGAGATCAACCCAACAAGAAAACATAACTAACAAACAAAGCATCTAGGTCAACGCCATGGGCTCATAGCGCCCAGAGTATAACCTACACAACTAACAACTTAATGGGTCCCAAATTATCCTAGAGTACCCAGTGTTTAAACCTGGGGCTCTGATACCATGTGTAACGCCCCGCCACGCAACCCTAGGGGAAGTTGTAATTTACTACACAAACGAACTATTTTTTTTTTTTGAAAAGAAAAATTAACATGCAAGAACACTAACCATTGCCAACCAATCCCCTAAGCTTACGAGACTGAGTTACTTAAACCCAAACATGAAACATGAATTAAAACCATTACATATATTTGATTAACAATTAATTGCACAAACATTCCATACATGATAAAATTAACTCAAAGATACAAGAGTTCCACATGATTCCAATGATACGCTTTACATTAAGGTTACAACACTCATTCCCCGAATGAGATACTTCTAGAATATAAGGTTACAATATACAACTTCCACCTCAATACAAAGAGGGGTATTAAATTACATTTATAACTGAAAGAATAATCATGAAGGACAGGGTCCCACGAACTCTCCAACTAGAAATCTCATCCAAAGAACAACAACAAACCCAATGGAATAAGATGCATGTTCCACCCAACCATGTGATACCCGAAGGCTCGCCCCCCGTGCTAGGAGATAGTAACCAGGATTCCTAGGCAAGACCATCTACCTCTAGACATAGGCTACACAAAATTGAAAGGAATTAAATACAAGTACCACATCACATGACACGAAGATTACATTGTTTCCCAAGTTACATAATCATTTACATCACTGATACAATCAATCACATGAACCATACAACCATAAGAATAACACAAGAACAACTCTAACATCACTGACACAAGTCACATCACTTCCAGAAGTAAAATAGATCGAGTAATCTAAGAAGACCATACACATAAACCCAAATACCAACTGTTGTCGTAGAAAGAGTGTCATCACACAGCTCGTCATGGGATATCCATCTGGGAATCTTCCTAGGCTCCGCCCCCCACTATGGGTTGTCTTGGTGGCCTCTACCAAATCTTGACACCCATACTCACTCATGTGGAATCAAATACCTCTCGTAAAGACAAGATAGATGACCTTGCCATTCCAGGCCTTCCCATCTCATCCCAAGTCTATACAAGCCCTTGGGTCCATGAGCGAGGCTCAATTATCTTAATTAGTTTGAAAAACTACCCTACTTCTAAGTATATTAAGTTAGTTATCACTTGATTAAACCACTTCTGAAGGTTTCCCAGTTTACCTCTTTGGGCTCTGGCCCCAAACAGAAGCCACTCTTCTACTTGACAACACACCAACAAAACCAATCATTAAGAGAATCCCAAGTGCATACCAATACAATAAAACCACTCCAACTCTAGGAGGAACACATGAAAGAAACTCACTCCAAACACTGCAGACAACAAAAGTCAAAACTCTCTCCAAACACTGGAGGAAACAAAGGTCAAACCCTCCCCAAGCACCGGAGGATACAAAGGTCAAAACCCTCTCCAAACACTAGAGGCAACAAACACATACTCCACTCCTAATCCAAAGGAGACACAAGACTCAACACCCACTCCTAATCCCAAGGAGGCACAAAACCCAAGACAATCCCAAGGTTGACTATCAGAATGACAACCCAAAACAATAAACGAACCCATATCTGGAAGACTTCAAAACACTTACTCTATTTCACGAACCACAAGCAAGAACAAATAAACACTAAAAGCATTTCGAGCAGTTAAATAAACTAATGTTCGGATTTTCTAAATCTAGTCAATCACAGTTTTCATCACTTGCAATTATCCAATCAAATACACAAATTTCATTTCATGACATGGAAATGTTTAAAAATCAATCATTTTACTTTGAGGTTCACAATTAAATTCATAATCAAAGCATTTCAATGATTAAAGTCATTTGACTAAAATAAATCATTCATTAACTCTAAATTTCACAATTATAATCATGATCAAAGCACTTTAATAAATGAAGTCATTTTGATTAAAATTTAAATCAATCTACTTACTCTAAGTTTACTATTATTTTCATATGCAAAACATTTAATAAATTAAAGCATTTATCTAAAATCAGTTAAACTTATTTCAACTTAGAACCATTAATTAATTAAAACTCATTCATACTAAAATACCTTATTCATTAAATATATATAAATAAATCATAAAAGTATATATTAAATGTATATATACTTATGACATATTTATTTATTTAAATATTTCAATCTCCATAATACAACAATTAAATTGAACTTGCTAATTTATTCATAAATGAAATATATAAAATATACATATATATACATTATGTATATATATATATATATACAAAATATCTATATACATAAGTATACATATATATATAATATATATAAATATATATATATATATATATATATTTAAATTTATTATTATTTAAATATTAATTTAATATTATATATATATTATTATATAATATATATCTTATTAAATACTATTTAATATAATAAAAATTAAAATGAAAAACAAAAAAGCGAATTTTGCTTAGGGCACGTAGGCTCGGCCACCGGTGGCGGCCTGTGTGCTAAGCACACAGGGCACCATTGCCATGGGCGGCAGCCTGTGTGCTCGACACACAGTTCCGCCTCCCCGTGGGCTTCGGTCTGTGTGCATTGCACAGAGCCCACCTCCCTGTAAGCAGCGGCAGTGGCGGTGGTGGGGATTGGCCTCCCACCCCACAGCAAAATAAAAACTTCATTTTATTTATGCGTTTTTTAACAATGGCGAAAATATAGGATTTTTTCAAGAACCCTAAAATTTTTCAAATAAAAATAAATATATTTGTATATATATTTGTAAATGTATCTATGTATTGATATACATAGGTATATTAACAAATATATATACCCAGATTTTAATTCCCAACTCAAATTGTACAAATAATCCATATATATTGCAAGAACAAAAATAAATTTTCTAAAACAACAAAAGGGTTTAAAGATCTAGTTTTGAAATAGAGATTTCTTTTGATTTTCTTCATATTTCATTGTGTAAGTTCTTGTTTGGTTTTCATTTCAAAATCTATCACAAATTTGCAAGTTTGAAAACATTTTCCAAGGTTTAAATCTCTTTCAAAATGAAGCAAGAATTAGAAGTATTAAAAGAAGTGCATTTTCTACCCAAATTTGAAGCTTTTAACAATGGTGAATCCAAGCACTTCTTCAACTCCAAAATCAGCCCAAGCAAAGCTCTCCACCAAAATCCAATTTTTTTTTTCAAATAAATGAAATTTCCATTTCTTACATAGAACTTTCCCCAAATTTGGTCAACCCCCAAAAATATCCCACCCACTAAATTTAATGAGCTTTTGGAGGATATTTTCTTTTTTTAAAATTTTAAAACACTTTTTATTTTCAAATTGAAATCTCATGCAAATTCAAATTTTCATTTAAAACCAAAATCTCAAAGTTGCAAGAATTCCAAAATTTCCAAAATGTGACATTTAAATACATTTCCATTTTATTATTATCATTTAAATTAAATCTCTAATATGATTTTCATTTCCATTATAATTTTAAATCTAAATATAGAATAATGTCTAAATAGCTCTTTCATTTAAATTTATCACCATTAATCTAACTAATTAATAAACTCAATCTAAATTTATTAATTAAATCAAATCAATCCATAAAATAAATAACGTTTCGACATTGCAATTAAATACATTTACACATCAATTTAACTATGCAAGCCATTTAATAACCTCTATAAATTGCAATTAAATAAATACTCAAAGTGAAATGGACCAAATTAACACAACCAACCCAACAACAACTTGACAACACACTATGACTAGGGTGACGACTTGGCACGGAAAACCTAGCTACTATCTCCCAATCAATTTTCGTTGGTCAATGGACACGCTCAAACCTGTGAACCAGGTGGAGTCGATGTCCTGTACCTGTCAACCTGCAAACAAAGAGTACATCGACATGCATATATATATAGTATGATGAAACACACCGTGAAGAGGAAATCGCAGAATCGTAGGGCACTCGCAAGCAAGTGATACAATCCCGTCCCCTTTACCAATACACAATTACTAACTGATGATTCTAACATCAATCATATGATCAACAGCATAAAACATCATTAATACATTATTTGCTAAATTAATCCGAAACATGCCATAAAGATAATATCATAATCAAATAACATCACATTAAAATATAACATTCGCATCGCTTAATAGATAGTGGTCCAAAGTAACCAATTTCCAAAGTCGAATCATACTCAGACACAACATACAAAGAAGAACATTTCCGAACAAAAGAGCCAAAATGAAGGGGTGTTACATCTATATTTAATTATGTCAGCCATATTTTAAATTTAATAGTCTTAGATTTTTTAAATATATGTGGGTTGTCAATAGGACGTTGGCTTGATGGTGAAGTTGAATGCTTCTAAATGATCCCAATAGGGATCAAGTCTTAGTGAGTGCAGAGCCTCCACGGCATAAAGGATGAAACTGACATCGAGCCTCAAGAAACTGAATTGAAGATGTAACTCCCGTTGTGCAAACCCCAGAGAACACACACATAATGCAAATAATTCTTTTTTTTTAAATAAAAGAAATAACATGTAACAACATTAAATCATAAACACATAGCATAACACATAACATTAATACACTTGGTTCTCTGGGGCACGCGAGGTTACATTGCAACCACGACACAACGTAAAGATAATGAAAACAACATAACCATTTAATTTATGAAACCATATACAAAGATACAACTGATAGCCATGATGCGAGTGTGACAACATCGCATAATTACATCCATGATAAGTCTTTTAACATGATCCAATTCAATCCTAACTATTACATCATTGAAATAATATTACATTACAATCTTCTTTTGATACAAGAATTACATTGAATTTCCCAACATGGGGATTGATACACAATAAGGGAACATGAAGTACATCTGATCACTGGAACATCTGCACTGCGGAAAGCTGAGATGACAAGACGCTGATGGGGAACCCAACGGGTGCGGAGCACGTTCCACCCAACCATGTGAATTACGAAGTAACTCACCCCCCGTGCTCAGAGGTGATGAGGAAGTGAACCCGACCATGGATGTCAACCGACTCAACAACATGATACAGAACAAGTACAACTCAAATATGCAACACACAACCATCAACGTACTCAATTCACATAACAAGTTAAACTAAGAACTCAACACGATAACATGAAGTATTATCACGGAACAATCACGAATCTAATTCACAAGAAATCAAAGATACATGACAAAGAGATAACATCCAGAGGCAACAACACAAACAATAAGGGTGTCAAGTGGAGAGTGTCATCGCATAGCCCTCATGGGATTTCCTGGCCCTTCCTCCAACTGAGGCGCCGGCACCCATCTATGGATATCCTGGCCCTTCCTCCTAACTGAGGCGCCGGCACCATAGGGTAGCTAATGCGGAGCCAATAGTCTCTCATGAGGACGAGACTCTGACTTTGCCAACCACGGCCTTCTCAGTCTATCACTAGTCTAAGGTAGCCCTAATGCATAGCTGAGGAATCCAAAGTTTTATTATCTTGTATTTTTAAACTACCCATCCCCCTAAATCTATTGTTTAGGTTATCACTTGTTTACTACTCTTCGAGGGTTATCCTGGCCCTTCCTCATCCGAGGCGCCGGCGCCCACGAAGAGCCACTCTCCCACCTATGACCCCTAACAAATCTCAACTAGGCAAGGGTTGAAACAACACATACAAATCATAAACCCAGACTCAGATACACGAGGTATTAACCATCTCGCAATTGCTCAAAATCAAAAGTCTCAACCAACTATTCAACCCTTCCTCTCATAAAACCAAAGAAAATCTCAAGGCCTACCAAGGCGAAGACGACATTATAAAATAACAAGCCTCTGGAATAAGGTTACACACATCAGCAACGGGTTCCCACAAAGACATCATTAAACGACAAGTACACATCAAAGATAAAACTCACATGTCATTTTGCAAGGTTACACCATTAAGTTTGATTTTAACCCCAATTAAATAGCTAAATGTGTTTATCTCAAAAGAATTCACAATTATAACTTAAAAGCTAATTTTTGTTAAAACATTCGTTCACCAAAACCATTAAAACAAATACCTTAATTAAACATGCAAATGGCCATATAACATTATTTAACATTTCAAATATATATATATACATCAAGATTATATGTATATATATATTCCTTAAAAACCAATTAATATTATTACATAAAATAAATTATTTCAAATAATTATAATTATTAAATTTCATTAAATTGAAATTTCCTCATAATATAATAAATAAAAATAAATAAAATAAATAAATATATATATATATATGTTTATAAATATATATATATATTTATATAAATATATATATATATATAAACTATATAATATTTATATATTTATAGGAAAGCTTAATAAAATAAATGGAAATAAACTTTTTTATTTAAAAAACAAAGTACATATGGCAAAATTGGGGGTTTGTGGCTGATCCACTATTCTCTTAACGGTAGTAGGGCTATTTATTAGCGTCTTCCTTAGCGGAGTGGGGTCTTGAGGGTGGAATGCAGATGCAGGTGCCCTCCCAATCCCCATAACATAATAAGGCAATAAATAAAGGAAACCCAAAATAATAATTTGTTTGGAATAAATTAGATGAATTTATTTATTTTTTAATTTCCATTTCTTCTATTATTTTTTTAAAATAGGAAGAATCCGTTTTCCTGTGCTCGGTTCAACCATAAACATTTAACAAAACCAAAAAAATACAGGGCTCTTTTCCCCTTTTCATAGTTTTAAAATAACAATTATTTCTGGTAATATAAACCAGAATATATATATATATTCTGGTTTTAACAGATCGATATACTGGGTAAATAGAACAATATAATCAGGCAATGTAAATGTCTATTTTGATTTAACAGATCAATATAAATATATATATATACTGGAAAGAAAGTACAGAGGTATAACCAAAACAACAAGAATTTACAAAACAATACATGCACCTATTCATGTTTCAATATACTGATAAAACCCCAAATCTATTATCTTCAACAAGGCAAAATCATCTTTCTATAATCCTAACGTTTAAAGATTGAAATGTTTCAGAATATCTGGTTCTTGATCTAACAATATTTTAAATAATAAAGTTTCTATGAATTTTCCTTGTTTTCTAACATAGTAATTTGCTCTAGTTTCAGTTTTCAACAGAGGATCTTCTACATTTACAAAAATTATTTTTAATAACATTTATTTCTTTCTTTCAGAACAAACAGAAGGGTATGAGAAGAGGACAACAGGAGAAACCTGGAGTCCAATGCAAATTCGAAGATGCCTGCTTGACTCTGATGCTTTCAAATCCGATTCCAATCCTAGTCCAGAATGAAATCCACCTTCACTTGAGCACTTCAACTTCTATTCCTCTGGGTGTGTGTGTGAGAACTCTCCAGAATTCATAATTAAATAAAATATATTCTTCATCTCCCCAAAGCTCTCCCCAAAAATCCAGATAAAAAGAAAAATCAATCTTTAAAACAAGCTTTCTTTTCAACACTCAAACCTTATTGGCTCACACTGTCTTTTAATTCTTTTATTTGTTTTAATTACTTTAATTCCTGTTTTGTAACTTTTCTTGCACCACACATTATATATTTAATTTAAATAAATTATTCACATAATTATCCACCACCAAATTTAATTAATTAAAATAATTTAAGCAGATTTATTATTTAATTATTATTTAATTGCAATATATGATTTTCAAAATAATTAAAATATTTAAATAATTAAATATTATTTAATCCAACATTTAACATAAATAATCAATTTCAAATGTTAAGATAAATCATAATTATCAATGCCCACCCAAAATAAGACAAGACACAAACACAGCAGGCAAAGACGACAATTACACAACATCGACTATACCAACAGATGAGACAACCTGACATCATGGGACGGGAGGACTTCATCGTCACCTCTGTATCAACATTTATCCATTGGGTTATTTGGTGCTCGCCCTGTCCTGCCGAAGCAGGTGGAATCGAGACTTATACCTGCAATCCTGCATACAAACGAAGTTGTGTACATGTGCATATAAACATATATATCAAAGCATTAAATCAAGTTACTGCATTGTGAGAAGGAATTGCAACATAACAGGGCACTCGCGAACGAGTGATGCTATATTGTCCTCCGTCACACCTATTCTAACAATTATAGCATAATCAAAGAATTACATTTCTAACTAACAATCATCTCATAATATATATTAATTTAAATCACCGCATTAAATCATAATTTGGAAAATCAACTGATATAATCAACCATAATGTCATATAGAGTCATCATGTCCAAAATGAAATAACAGCATCATCTAGCATCTAACTAACCATATCAAACAATAACAGTATCATCACAATATCCAAGCAAAGCACGTAAAATAATAAGTCTAGATAGTATGAGGGGTATTACATCCTCCCCCCCTAGGATATGGCTTACTCCTGGAAGCCATTAAATAACAGAATAAAAAGAAAAATTAAGATTCTTAAATAAGGGAGACATCTTCCCAAGACGCCAAGATCACGACGTTTAGGACACCATCGAAACCTTTCGAGCTCACTCGCGAGCTCCGAAGCCAGAGCTTCGTCCTCTACCAGAAGCCTCTGCACCTGCATCCTGGTATCCACCCTGGAGATTGTCGACAACAGAAAACACTTGATGAGATCTACCTGCATCACCCACCGTCGGATCAGAAGCGGCAGGTCTCTGATAAAAACCAGAAGTGCTCTTCTGTGGACACGCTCTAGCGATATGCCCT
This sequence comes from Sequoia sempervirens, assembly GCA_007258455.2. Taxonomy (NCBI): domain Eukaryota; kingdom Viridiplantae; phylum Streptophyta; class Pinopsida; order Cupressales; family Cupressaceae; genus Sequoia; species Sequoia sempervirens. Next base: position 11,237 of record VDFB02237463.1, read on the forward strand.
TGTTGCCCACATGAGTAGCAACCAGTACCTCGGCCAAATCCTCTACCCTCGGATGGAGCATTGGATTGTTGAAAGCTTGCTCGACTCGGCGTTGACTGAAAACTAGGTGCAGGCTGTGCAAAACATTCCTGACAAATTTGGTGCCTGATCCTGTTTCGATCCCTACGAAACTGCGAATTGCCACCTTGCTGAGATTGAAAGTTTTCATGCTTCGGTTGGGATTGTTGTTGTTGATGCTGCTGCTGCTGACGTTGCTGACCCCCTTTAGAAGGTGGGTTCATGTTCCTAGAAGCTCCTGCTCCCTGCGACTGACCTCCATGAGTAACATAACCAGGTGTGGGCGTGCTACCAATCTGTACTCCGATGTGACCACCCAAAGCCATGGCCAAATTCTCCTCCACTAAGCGAGCCTTCTCCACTGCCATCTCCATCGTCTTCGGCTCAAAGACTCGTACACCACCACTGATGCAGGCATTCAAGCCTCGAAAAAAATGCTGCACTAACATTCCCTCATCGTGGCTAATCCCTGCATACTGCTTCAACTCGTAAAAGCGCCTCTCATACTGCTCCACTGACATAGACAACTGCTTGAGATCGTGAAACTCGTCAGCCCTGCGTTGCCTCCAGTGAACTGAGAGGAAACGAGCTTTGAACCTGTCTAGGAACAACTCCCAAGTAGCCATACTGAGATCAAGATGCAGTTTCTGTTCCTCAAGGCGCCACCAAGTAGACGCGAAGCCTCGCAAGTGCATAACTGCGCACCGTGCCTTGGTATTGCTACCGTAGGGGTGCATGGCGAAGCAACGGTCTAAGTCAATTAACCAGGTCTCAGCCTCAAGCCCTCCTCCAGAACCATCAAAAGTAGGAGGGTGTGCCCTCATCAGATCTCTCATATGGCCTGCTACGACTGCATCTGGAACCACATCTGTATCCCTGTGCCTCGGAGATCTCTCTCTCTCCCTCTCCACCTGGTGTACCTCATCTGGCCTGGGTCCCAATCGGTCAAGAATCTCTCCAAGTATATGTTGTAATTGACCGTCTAGACCTGGCGGTACTGGATTCTGGTCACCTGATGGAACACTATGAAGGCTCTGTTGTTCCTCATGCTCAGAGCCATGGGAACTAGGAACTGAGGGGCTTCGCCGGTTTGCTCTACGACCGGCACCATGGCCTCTTGCACGGCCACGTCCTCTACCTCGAGGCATAGTTCTGCGCCACAAGATAAAGTACAACATGAGCACAAGAGTTGCACAAACGGTAACCTAATGGACTACACTACCCAAAGACCCTAGCGTTTGCAACCTTGGCTCTGATACCAAGTTGTAACGCCCGTCGTGCAAACCCCAGAGAACACACACATAATGCGAATAATTTTTTTTTTTTATATAATAGAAATAACATGTAACAACATTAAATCATAAACACATAGCATAACACGTAACATTAATACACTTGGTTCTCTGGGGCACGCGAGGTTACATTGCAACCACGACACAACGTAAAGATAATGAAAACAACATAACCATTTAATTTATGAAACCATATACAAAGATGGCCCATTAGCCATGATCTTGAGTGTGACAACGCCATAATTACATCCATGATAAAGTCTTTTAACATGATCAATTCAATCCTAACTATTACATCATTGAAATAATATTACATTACAATCTTCTTTTGATACAAAATTACATTGAATTTCCCAACATGGGGATTGATACACAATAAGGGAACATGAAGTACAACTGATCACTGGAACATCTGCACTGCGGAAAGCTGAGGTGACAAGACGCTGATGGGGAACCCAACGGGTGCGGAGCACGTTCCACCCAACCATGTGAATTACGAAGTAACTCACCCCCCGTGCTCAGAGGTGATGAGGAAGTGAACCCGACCATGGATGTCAACCGACTCAACAACATGATATAGAACAAGTACAACTCAAATATGCAATGCACAACCATCAACGTACTCAATTCACATAACAAGTTAAACTAAGAACTCAACACGATAACATGAAGTAATATCACGGAACAATCATGAATCTAATTCACAAGAAATCAAAGATACATGACAAAGAGATAACATCCAGAGGCAACAACACAAACAATAAGGGTGTCAAGTGGAGAGTGTCATCGTATAGCCCTCATGGGATTTCTTGGCCCTTCCTCCAACTGAGGCGCCGGCACCCATCTATGGATATCCTGGCCCTTCCTCCTAACTGAGGCGCCGACACCATAGGGTAGCTAATACGGAGCCAATAGTCTCTCATGAGGACGAGACTCTGACTTTGCCGACCACGGCCTTCTCAGTCTATCACTAGGCTAAGGTAGCCCTAATGCATAGCCGAGGAATCCAAAGTTTTATTATCTTGTATTTTTAAACTACCCATCCCCCTAAATCTATTGTTTAGGTTATCACTTGTTTACTACTCTTCGAGGGTTATCCTGGCCCTTCCTCATCCGAGGCGCCGGCGCCCACGAAGAGCCACTCTCCCACCTATGACCCCTAACAAATCTCAACTAGGCAAGGGTTGAAACAACACATACAAATCATAAACCCATACTCAAATACACGAGGTATTAACCATCTCGCAATTGCTCAAAATCAAAAGTCTCAACCAACTATTCAACCCTTCCTCTCATAAAACCAAAGAAAATCTCAAGGCCTACCAAGGCGAAGATGACATTATAAAATAACAAGCCTCTGGAATAAGGTTACACACATCAGCAACGGGTTCCCACAAAGACATCATTAAACGACAAGTACACATCAAAGATAAAACTCACATGTCATTTTGCAAGGTTACACCATTAAGTTTGATTTTAACCCCAATTAAATAGCTAAATGTGTTTATCTCAAAAGAATTCACAATTATAACTTAAAAGCTAATTTTTGTTAAAACATTCGTTCACCAAAACCATTAAAACAAATACCTTAATTAAACATGCAAATGGCCATATAACATTATTTAACATTTCAAATATATATATATACATCAAGAATATATGTATATATATATTCCTTAAAAACCAATTAATATTATTACATAAAATAAATTAATTCAAATAATTATAATTATTAAATTTCATTAAATTGAAATTTCCTCATAATATAATAAATAAAAATAAATAAATAAATAAATAAATATATATATATATATATTTATAAATATATATATATATATATAAATATATATATAATATTTATATATTTATAAAACTTAATAAAAAAATAAATAAAATAAACTTTTATTTTTTTTTAAAAAAACAAAACACATATGGCAAGTGGGGACTGCGCGCAGCAGTCCCCACGGGCTGCTGTACGCAGCAGTCCGTAGGACTGCTGTGGCAGTCGCCACGCAGTGGGGGTGCGGGGTAGGTATGGGTACCGTGCCCTCCCCAATCCCCCATAACATAATAAGAGCTTAATAAATAAAACTACAAAATAGTTTGGGAATGGGTGATAATTTGTTTATTTTTAGTCCATTCTTCTATTTTTAAAGCACGGAAAACGAAATCCATTTTCCTGTGCTCGGTTCAACCATAAACATTTAACAAAACCAAAAAAATACAGGGCTCTTTTCCCCTTTTCATAGTTTTAAAATAACAATTATTTCTGGTAATATAAACCAGAATATATATATATATTGGTTTTAACGGATCGATATCTTTGGGTAAATGGGAACAATATAATGGGGGCAGTATGAAATGTCTGTTTTGATTTAGGATGTATAAATATATATATATCTTTGGAGAAGAGAAAGAAAGTACAGAGGTATAACCAAAACAACAAAGAATTTACAAAACAATAAATGCATCTATTCATGTTTCAATATACTGATAAAACCCCAAATCTATTATCTTCAACAAGGCAAAATCATCTTTCTATAATCCTAACGTTTAAAGATTGAAATGTTTCAGAATATCTGGTTCTTGATCTAACAATATTTTAAATAATAAAGTTTCTATGAATTTTCCTTGTTTTCTAACATAGTAATTTGCTCTAGTTTCAGTTTTCAACAGAGGATCTTCTACATTTACAAAAATTATTTTTAATAACATTTATTTCTTTCTTTCAGAACAAACAGAAGGGTATGAGAAGAGGACAACAGGAGAAACCTGGAGTCCAATGCAAATTCGAAGATGCCTGCTTGACTCTGATGCTTTCAAATCCGATTCCAATCCTAGTCCAGAACGAAATCCACCTTCACTTGAGCACTTCAACTTCTATTCCTCTGGGTGTGTGTGTGAGAACTCTCCAGAATTCATAATTAAATAAAATATATTCTTCATCTCCCCAAAGCTCTCCCCAAAAATCCAGATAAAAAGAAAAATCAATCTTTAAAACAAGCTTTCTTTTCAACACTCAAACCCTATTGGCTCACACTGTCTTTTAATTCTTTTATTTGTTTTAATTACTTTAATTCCTGTTTTGTAACTTTTCTTGCACCACACATTATATATTTAATTTAAATAAATTATTCACATAATTATCCACCACCAAATTTAATTAATTAAAATAATTTAAGCAGATTTATTATTTAATTATTATTTAATTGCAATATATGATTTTCAAAATAATTAAAATATTTAAATAATTAAATATTATTTAATCCAACATTTAACATAAATAATCAATTTCAAATGTTAAGATAAATCATAATTATCAATGCCCACCCAAAATAAGACAAGACACAAACACAGCAGGCAAAGACGACAATTACACAACATCGACTATACCAACAGATGAGACAACCTGACATCATGGGACGGGAGGACTTCATCGTCACCTCTGTATCAACATTTATCCATTGGGTTATTTGGTGCTCGCCCTGTCCTGCCGAAGCAGGTGGAATCGAGACTTATACCTGCAATCCTGCATACAAACGAAGTTGTGTACATGTGCATATATACATATATATCAAAGCATTAAATCAAGATACTGCATTGTGGGAAGGAATCGCAACATAACAGGGCACTCGCGAACGAGTGATGCTATATTTTCCTCCGTCACACCTATTCTAACAATTATAGCATAATCAAAGAATTACATTTCTAACTAACAATCATCTCATAATATATATTAATTTAAATCACCGCATTAAATCATAATTTGGAAAATCAACTGATATAATCAACCATAATGTCATATAGAGTCATCATGTCCAAAATGAAATAACAACATCATCTAGCATCTAACTAACCATATCAAACAATAACAGTATCATCACAATATCCAAGCAAAGCACATAAAATAATAAGTCTAGATAGTATGAGGGGTATTACAGAAGAGGTTTCAATCTATAGCTCATGTTCCCGTATTGGGTAGCTAAAATGATTTTGAGTTTGATATAAAAAAAACCCTCCAACAATATACATAAGTATATGTATACATGTATGTGCATCTATATATACATAGATATATGCATACACATATATAGATAAATACATGCATGCATGCATACATACATACATACATACATACATACATACATGCATGCATCTATACATACATACATACATACATACATACATATATGTGTGTGTGTGTGAATATATGTATATATGTGTGTGTGTATGTATGTGTATATATACATATGTATGTATTTATGTATACACAGACATATATATGTATATATGTATGGATATATATATATGGGGGGGAGAGGGGCGGGGGAAGGTGGAGGGGGCTTGTGTTTTAGTTTTTATGTACATATTCACAACATGAGACTCTTCCCTTGCTATCATTGTAGAATGCCTCTTGACATCATAAAATATCTTCTAACCTAAATTTATGAAAATTTCCATTTTCAAAAATTAGTATCAATAATCAATTATCATGTTTAACAAATTGCATTAATCTAATTATAGAGATCATTCTTACATTTATATATTTAACATTTTTATCTTTTTATCAAGATCATAAACTTGAAATGATAAAGTTACAATTGTCTAATATTATAATGATGATCTTATATAAGAATTATCATGAAAATAATACAAATAATATGGACCAAAAATGGATGGAATTTTAGATCTAAACTGGGCATTTTAGGGTAAATGGTTCTGGTTGTGGTAAAAATCTAGCTATGACATTTACATATTTCTAGTCTCTACATTTGGTAGAAATTTTGGTGCTTTTAAATACCTTCTTGAAAAATAGTTAATACATCTCTATATACCATGCAAAGGCCAAAAATAATGATATTTTTTATGTTTGTAATTCATTGTATTCTTATTCCACAAAATTATTATTGATAATTTTAATATTTATTTCTTGTATTTTTCTTAACTGGATATATAGAGTTTTATTTATAAAATTATAAGGCTAAAATAACCATTTTAAATCATAAAGAAAAAAAAAAACTTATTTCTAATGGTTTACAATAGCCACTTTGAAATCACATGTGAAAAAATTTATGAAATAAAAATTAGGGTAGAGTCCATGGTGCCATTGTTCCCAAATAGCACATAGAGCAACTAAAAGGTGTCATGTACAGGAGCATACATAGAAATGGTTTGCAAGAAAAACACGTGTCAATATTTTTTCTTAAATGATATGGATATTGATTTTCATAGGTCTCACTCTGTTAAGCCATTTTTTCACATATTTGTGCAAGTCATAATTATTTTACATATTTTATATTCACTAGAAGTGTTACAAATGTTTACCGTGTTTTATTTTATGGTTTTTTTAATTTTCATGCCTACTCTCTCTCTCTTTATTTGTGTTTTTATAGTTTTATTTTTATAACCTTATATTCTCATCTAAAAATACAAGGCTATATTATGCATTTTACATTATTCATAACCATATATAATTCATTTTTCATTCTTCATAGTTCATTCATTTAGAAACTATGAGAAATATGTGGATGTGTAGAGAATTGAAGATGCAAAGGATGTGTGAGGTCCATGGAGTATATTTGATTGAAACCCCTATAATTTATGCTATATTCTCTTACAATCTTGATACAGAGGCAACAAATTATGTAGAAAGAACGGAGGAAGCAATGAAGAGAAAGTGATAAGTTGATGATGAGGAAGAAGTAGTGGTGGGTGTGGGAGTTTCTCATCTTCTCACTAAAAATAATAGAGGTAGATTATTTACTATGATGTTGAACGCATTATTCAAGGTTAGAAAAGTCAAAAAGCTACTATTTTTTCTTTTATACTTCTTTTATGCTTTTCCCATTTAAATTCTACATTAAATTACTTTATGTCTTGGGGGCCAATAAATCTCTTTATTATAGAGACATATTCTCCCCCAAACCATCATTATTTTTTCCACAATGTAGAGGCTCTTCCTAAGTGAGGATTCATAGAATCGTTTTGGTCAACACTCTAACAAAATGGGGTAACAACTCAAGCGGGCTTAACCTTGGAGAAAACTCCCTGGTTAAGCGCGCTTGAGCTGGAGTAGTACTGGGATGGGTGACCTCTCGGGACAGACCAGTGCTTCACCTCTATGAGCATCACCTAGATGCAATGAGTGCTAAGTGGACCATTCGATATCATGAGAGATGGGTTCTTGTTGAACCACTACTCATGAAACATGGGTCAATGAGTTTGACTCGAAACTACACGGTTGAATCCTGATAGCAATATCATAATTTGACACGTTGTGGAAAAATACCTCCTACTTATCAAATGTATCTCATAAAATGTGTCAAAAATAATGGAAATGGTTTAAAAATTTATCAAAATCACTTAAATTTGAACTTGTCATCTTGTAAACCATTTTTTTTCTTGTGGGCACTATTAAACAATAATATAGCTATTATTTTTAACTCTTGTAGTTGTTGATCCATGTATGTCATCTCAAAATGACCTCCATGAATACAAACATAATAAAAAAATTTATCTTGTTTACATAGTTTATTTATTCATAAATTGTACACAATAGTTTGCTTGCACAATATGCCTACTCAATCAAGATAAATAGAATATATATAAGATGGAGCACATGTTCTTCTCTATTGATTCTCACACATATAGAGTTTGCAACTACAATAGTCAATTTATTATAACAATCCAAATAATACTTCAAAAGAATAAATCAAAATGATCTTAGGTTTTTATCGATGAAGATGAATTGGTAGAACAATCTTTAGAAAATCAAACCTTATATA
>VDFB02237464.1:0-14078 GCA_007258455.2 Sequoia sempervirens
GTGAACCTCCTTGTACCAATTTTTGCAATTACTTATATTGTGAGCTAATCTTCACCGTGGTTTTCCCTCATTAGGTTTTCCACATAAATTTGGTATTCTATTATGTATGGTGTTGGTTGTTTCAATTTTTTTAATCCGATTTCTATGTTTAAGCATTATAACAGATTAAGGGTTTAATGAATGCATGTATATTTGTTTATTGTTGATGGTTTTAATGTTCTAAATTGATACAAGTGATTCACCCCTCCCTCTCAGTTTTCATTTTCATTCAACAAAGAAAAATTTGAAAATAACTACAATCTAAATATATGAAAGCACTACTCTAAGGAGCACCCTCAAATAGATCATTAATCTCCGAATATTGATCATAAGAGGAGGGAGGTCGAGCATGTAGAGGAAGTAACATTAAGGGAATACTATGCATCTTACCTAGCTACAATAATGACTAAGGAATTGGTGGAAAGTACAAAATATTCCTAAACTTCATTCAAGGAAAATGTCAATGATCTTGTGAAGATCAAAGTAAACACTAGAATATCTACAAAGGATTCAAAAAATAACTCTTCATGAGGGGAGAATGATGAATTACTATAAGAATATTTTACAAGAGGAATATCACTATTACTCTCTTGAATGGAAGTAGTGATAGGAACAAAATAATTTGGGACTTCTTCTATGAGAAGAAAAAATACATAATGGTCTAGATTTGGAAAAGAAGGTAGGTTCATATTTTCCTTTTGATGAGGTGGATTTGGGTAATATTAGTTTTTTATATTGTAACATGCCAACCCTTCAATGAACTAAGAATTCCTAAGTTTTCACTTTGCGAGTAAATAAACTATGTAACAAGCCATTGCAATAAAAAAAATTATTTTATTGATTGAGAATATGTGAACAAAGATTCCATAACATAGTACAATAAGGATTCCATTTCATTACAATAATTTCACAAGTTACAATCACAAAAGAATGTATAAATTAACATACATTGCTCAATATGTGGTGAGTTGTGCGATGGCGGAAGGGAGAAGCAGGCGACAAGGTAGGAGGAGTGTTTTGAAATTTGGAGTGGGAGATTTTGATGGCGGATGTGAATCTAATGGAGATGAGGATGTTGGTGATGAGGACAAGAATGGTTCAAGGGATGTGTAGGTTGTTTCCTCTAATGTATGCTTCTTTCTAGGATCGATGGCCACTCTTCTGTGCTAGGAGATCCTTGGGATTTAGTCCCTGGCTGGAGTGCTTGGTGCAGGTGTTTGGTCCCTTGGTTTAGGAGTACCATCACCTTGGAATGAAAGGGAAAGGAGTCTTGAAGGTTCAACAAATTATTTGAAGGTCTTTCAATCACTATGCAACGAGGAAGTTGCAAAATATGCCAAAATAAGATGTAATGCAATAAGTTGTCCATTAATGTCAAAAGGTGACAATGAGGTCTAGGGGTAAAAGAGTTTTATTTTCATGTTTTCTTTATGAATAAGGTCTCAACGGCCATTTAATATGTATTTGAAGGTTTTTGATTCATAGTAAGTTAGTTAAGAGGAATTTGCAAAGCAAAGTTGTAAAAGGGTGGTGATTAAGAGCAAAAATTGCCAAATTATCATTTTAAAGTCAAACAAAAAGGTGGTTAAGGTAGTTGGTCAGTTCTAAAGGTAGGTTGGAGTTGATACAATGATAAAATGATGTAATTACTTGAAATAGAGGTTGGTTGTTCAATTTTTTTGGAAGAAGAACTCTCTTTTGTAAACGCTTATCACTGTTTTCATTGATTTTTCTGAACTTTCTTTCTTTGATACAGGCCCGTACAGGTCTATCATTGCTTGAGGCTATGGGTGTGTACTTATATATGCTTTTTCTTGTATTTACATCTATTTTGGGGGTTTAATTCCACCGTTTGTGTGTGGAGTGTAGCAAGTTCTAGAAACTGCTCTATTTTTAGAAATAGGGGTTTGAAAGCCTCCTAGTGATGCGATCCTCCATCCACCTACTATAAATCCTTTGTGACTCAGTGGATGGACTCCATTTTGTGTTTTTAATGTTCTCACAGAGATAGGAGTGCAGGGATTGAGTTTTGGAGGATGTGTGGTAGTGTTTGAGGGAAATATTATGTAGTTTCCATGGGAATTTGAAGGACTAGACCTGTAAGAGGAAAGAGAAGTGTTTCCAGAAGGCATGTGAGAGTCTCTAAAGCCTAAAGGGGTATAACTAAAGAGTTTTGAGCAGTTGGTGTAGATTGGAAGGGTCCATAATGTGTATTTTCATTAAAGGTGCTCTAAAACCTTAGGTTTCTAGGTTACAAGTAGGTTTTTTGTAGATGGAGTCAAAATAAGCCCTTGGGGTCCTAATAATTGGAGATTCCTCTATTTGGAAGTGTACGTGAAGATTGTTTCAGTTTGTATTGGTTTGGGAATGAAATCTTAGAGGGGTTCCTTTGAAAAAAAGGGCTAATTGGAGCCTCAAAACAGTGAAAAAAGCCATTTTGAAAGAAAGGTTATGAAGGAGTCTGATGCAATCTTTTGATATGTTATGAGTCTCAAAAATGGGCATCTGAATCACCCTTGAGTTGGTTAAGTTCTATGCAAATTTTCTGAGTTAAGGTCTGAAAACTAGGTTCCCAGTACTACTAGAGTTGGGTGAAATTGTGGACCTTGTGTTTCCAATGATTGTTGAACTTGGAGGACTATTTGCATTGATTTATGATCATTATAATCTTGATGGATGTCTTTTGAAGCCAAGTTTCTAATTGGAAAGGGTTTGTGTCTTTTAGCTCTTCATCATAGTGGTATTAGAGCCTGGTAGTAGATCTTGTATTGTTGTTTTGACTTGGTTTTGCAGGTAGGTTCAAAAAGGATTGTGAAAATTTCACCCAAAGGAAGTGTAGTTGCAAGGAAAATTGACACACATGACAAGGAGATAGAAGCCTTAAAAAGAGAGATGGCTGCTTGGAAGGCAAAGCATAGAGTGGAAGAGGATGTAAGTGAAAATGAAGAAGAAGACAAAGCTCTTGGTGAAGAAGAGGAGATGGACCCTGATGATGCAAGAACAATCAATATTTTGAAGGTTGTGAAGAAGGAGGGACATGGAAAAATAGATGTTCCTATGTATGGAGGAAAACTTGATAGTGAAGAGCTCCTGGATTGAATTGGGGCTATGGAAAACTACTTTGATAATGAAGATGTTGATGAAGGACTTAAGGTGAAGAAAGCCAAAACAAGATTGAATGGAAATTCCTTGGTATGGTGGAATTTTGTGCAGGAGGAAAGGGAGAGACAAGGAAAGAGATAGATCATTTCATGGGAAAGGATGAAGGCTAAAATGAAAGGTAAATTTCTTCCTGCTGATTACAATGTTCAATTGCTTAAGAAATTGTAAAATCTTAGACAAAAAGATTTGGATGTGCAATCATATACTGAAGAATTTTATAAATTAAGTATAAGGACTAAGCATGAAGAAGATGAGGATGAAATGGTTGCTAGGTATTTGAATGGTTTGAGGTACAACATCCAGGATGAGATCAGAATTTTGGCACCTAAGTCAGTTGAACAATGTTTCCAGATGGCCATGAGAGCAGAAGAGAAACTAAAGAGGAGATAAGAGAAGGCAGCAAGAGGAAGAGGCAACACTTCTAGAGGAAGAGGATTCAATCCTAATTCAAAGGCAAACAATGAGAGTCAAGGGGATGACGAGAAGGATCGGGAGCAATATGATTTCAAAGGTGGATGGAGAGGTTCAAGAGGTAGATTTAATGGAGGAAGAGGCTCCTATCAGTTCTTAGGGAGATGCTACACTTGTAACCAACCTAGACATCCAGCCTTCAAATGCCCTAAAAAAAAGGGCTCAAACTCTTATGGTGGAGAGAGGAGGAATCAACTAGTGCACGAGGATGAAGAGAGTGTGACTTCACCTGTAGTGAACCTTACATCAGAAGTTGGAGAGAGTTTGATGATTAGAAGAACATTGCTCAAGGCACCAATTCTTGAAGAACCCCCACAAAGGAAAGCACTCTTCAAAATCAATTGCAAGGTACAAGGCAAAGTTTGTAGGATGGTAGTGGATTTAGGATCAACTGATAATCTTGCTTCAATTGAGATGGTAGATAAGTTGGGTTTGGAAAAGATACCTCATGTAACACCCATAGAGTTTCTTGGGTAAATGATAGTAAAAACTTGGTGGTGAATGAGCAAGCATATGTTGATTTCCAGATTGGGGAGTATAAGGACAGAGTCTTATGTGACATTGTGCTAATGGATTGTTGTCATGTGCTCTTGGGGAGACCTTGGAAATTTGATAGAAGGTCTATATATGATGGTTGGGAGAACACATATACTATCAAGAAGGATGACATAATTTTTAGGTTGACTTCCTTGAAAACAAGTGGAGGAGATAGGGGTGAGTCTAAGGTGGTGATGTTGGGCAAGAAAGAGCCTTTAGGGCTTGAGGACAACAAGACCAATTTGTTTGTAGGTATGGATCATGTTCATGATAATGAAACAACAGGTGGAGAGCAAATGAGCAAGATTCAGACAGTGGGTAAGAAGGATAGGTGTGATTTGCACAAGGATGGAGTGAAGCATACCTTTGTATGGCATAAGGAAATGAGTGGCAAGGTGACTCAGACTGGTAAAGGGAAAATTGAGAGGGAAGAGCATTTGGGAAGGAAAGAAGAGCATGATAATGTGTTGGTCGAGACAATGAGGTGCCCTGTGGTGTTGCATCAGGGAAAAGGATAGTCAAAAGGTGTTAGGACATAATTTGGTGAAGTGGCAAGCAAGAAGAAAATGAGTCATGAGATTGGAAGGACAGAGGACACAGAGAAGGGAGGTCTGATTACAATGAGGAAAGGATAGTTTGAGCCTAGGTGTGAAGGTTTGATGATAGTAAAGAAAGGGAAGAGTGTACAAGCACAGTTGGATGGGTGCAAGTGTGGAGATAAAGCAATGAAGAAGATATAACAATGTGTTGCAGGTGTAAGGGCTAGGAGGATGACAATTTTTGATCTAGGTGTGAGGAAAAGGAAAGTAGCAGGTCTAGATGTGCATGGAGTAGCAATGTGGAGGTAAGGAGTTAGATTTTCCTCTTGGGACAAGAGTTTTTTTATGCGGGGGTGTATGGTGCAGGGGCACCATCACCTTGGAATTAAAGGGAAAGGAGTCTTGAAGGTTCAACAAATGATTTGAAGGTCTTTCAATCACTATGCAATGAGGAAGTTGCAAAATATGCCAAAATAGGATGTAATGCAATAAGTTGTCCATTAATGTCAAAAGGTGACAATGAGGTCTAGGGGGTAGAATAGTTTTATTTTCATTTTTTCCTTATGAATAAGGTCTCAATGACCATTTAATATGTATTTTAAGGTTTTTGATTCATAGTAAGTCAGTTAAGAGGAATTTGCAAAGCAAAGTTGTAAAAGGGTGGTGATTAAGAACAAAAATTGCCAAATTATCATTTTAAAGTCAAACAAAAAGGTGGTTAAGGAAGTTGGTCAGTTCTAAGGGTAGGTTTGAGTTGATACAATGATAAAATGATGTAATTCCTTGAAATAGAGGTTGGTTGTTCAATTTTTTTGGAAGAAGAACTCTCTTTTGTAAACGTTGATCACTGTTTTCATTGATTTTTCTAAACTTTCTTTCTTTGATACAGGCCCGTACAGGTCTATCATGGCTTGAGGCTGTGGGTGTGTACTTATATATTATTTTTCTTGTCTCTACATTTTTTTTGGGGGTTTAAGTCCACCATTTGTGTGTGGAGTGTAGCAAGTTCTAGAAACTGCTTTGTTTTCAGAAATAGGGGTTTGAAAGCCTCCTAGTGATGAGATCCTCCATCCACCTACTGTAACTCCTTTGTGACTCGGTGGATGGAATCCATTTGGTGTTTTTAATTTTCTCATAGAGATAGGAGTGCAGGGATTGAGTTTTGGAGGATGTGTGGTAGTGTTTGAGGGAAAGATTGTGTAGTTTCCATGGGAATTTGAAGGACCAAACCTGTAAGAGGAAAGAGAAGCATTGCTAGAAGGCATGTGAGAGTCTCTAAAGCTTAAAGGGGTCTAACTAAAAAGGTCTGAGCAGTTGGTGTAGATTGGAAGGGTCCATAATGTGTATTTTCATTAAAGGTGCTCTAAAACCCTAGGTTTCTAGGTTACAAGTAGGGTTTTTGTATATGGAATCAAAATAAGCCCTTGGGGTCCTAATAATTGGAGATTCATTTGTTTGGAAGCGTATGTGAGTATTGTTTCAAGTTTTATTGGTTTGGGAATGAAATCTTAGAGGGGTTCCTTTGAAAAAAAGGGCTAATTGGGGCCTCAAAATAGTGAAAAAAGCCATTTTGAAAGAAAGGTTCTGAAGGAGTCTAATGTAATATTTTGATATGTCATGAGTCTCAAAAATGGGTATCTGAATTACCCTTTAGTTGGTTAAGTTCTATACAAATTTTCTGAGTTAAGGTGTGAAAACTGGGTTCCCAGTACTACTAGAGTTGAGGGGTGAAATTGTGGACTTTGTGTTTCCAATGATTGTTGAACCTGGAGGACTATTTGCATTGCTTTATATGATCATTATAATATTTATGGATTCCTTTTGAAGCCAAGTTGCTAATTGGAAATGGTTTGTGTCTTTTAGCTCTGCATCATCCCTCATCTTGGATGTGTGGGGGATCACTACATGGTCTGCATGGTTGTGCAGATGTGAAGGTCTTGGTTGCATCTACTTCTAGTGGGCTCTGCTATTTTGGGGGCCTGTTTTTTGGTATATGGATTCTATCCCTCTTTCTTGCTATGGAAGCTCTAGTCTGAGATTTTTTCTTGGAGGGATGGTGATGTGTTATGTGGACTCATTGAGGAATTTTATTGTTTCTCTCCTTTCACCATCCTTTTGGTGTTTATGGAGAGGTTGTTGTTTTTGTTTGGCCCCTGCTCTTTGTTGCTTACCCTCTTTCTGGGCTCTGTTGGTTTGGTTTTGGATTCCTTTGGGTGGTGGTGTTTGCACTCCCATGGTTCTCCAGGGATTTCTTTCCTAGGTGGAGGTTCCACTTCCATCATGGAGAAGTGTGGTAGGTGCGGACTGGGAGGCGAGTCTCGATTTTCTGAGGCAGCTTCTAATGGAGCTGTTGTGGTTGGGGTTGGATGCCGACTACCCATCTAGTTATTCCCTCTTTCTTGCTACTAGTAGCAAGGATTCCTTGGTCCCATCGTGGCCATTTCTGATTTGAATGCTATATCTAGCATGGGTTTTGTTTTTTTGGGTGTTTTTGCTTCTAATATGTAGGCTCTAAGGGCTTTGGGAACCTCTGTTCCCCGTGAGGCTTTGGTACTATTACTAATGGAGGATGTTGTGGCCTTTGTGCCTGAACGGTTTATTGTTCCCTATGAGGCTACCTTTTGGTTGGTGTTGTTGCTTATGGTGGTGGCAGAGGCCTTTGTGGTGTAGGGTTTGTTGTTCCCTGTGAAGGTTGTTGGCGACTGGTGATGGTTGGGAACCTCTCTATTGTGGCTTGGTGCCCCTAGTTTTTGAAGATTAACCTAATGAAGGGGTTTGTTATTATTTTTTGGGTTTTTAATTCTTCACAATTTACTGGATCTTCTTTTGTTGTGAATTTGATGATGTGTGACTTCTAGGTCATGATCCTCCTTTTGATGGCGATGTTTACTCTTTTCAAGGGAGTTTATTTTCTTCTGATGGTGGTTTTTTTTTGTTGGCTGAAAGCTCCCATGTTTATGAACTCTGATCTGTTGGGTTTCAGCCATGGATTTTCTTCTCCTTTCATGTACCAGTTTCCTTCCTTGTTAAAGGTGGTAATGATTTCCCTCTCTTCTAATGTTTTTAGTCTGAATCTACATTTGATTTCTTCTATGGAGGTGAAGACTACTCCCATTGAGGTGGAGCCCTCTTCTATTGAGGGGAAGGTAGTTGATGTAGATTAGGTGGAGAGTTCTTTTCTTATCTACTTGCTCCTAATGAGGAGGAGCTTGTGTGGGTAGATGAGTGAAGTCTTTGGAGGTTTGGGCTCTCATTTCTTCCTCTCCTATAGAGGGGAGCTCCCTCCTATTAAGGTGGGGTTGGAGTTGGTGTTTAAGGTTGGGCACTGTTGCATGAAGGTTGTTGTGCTTCAGTGCTCCATAGTTTCCCCTTTTGAGGTGTGGTTTTTGGAGATGTTGGTGTTTTTGTTTAGGGGCTTGATGGTGCTCTACACTATCAAGAGTATTATCTCTCTTGGCTTAGGGGTGTACTCTCTAAGCAACTGGTTTGCTGATGCCTGGCTGATGTAGGCGAGTTTGAAGTTTATTTAAGTTGGGTTTCTGGTCTCGGATAAAACCAAGTTGTTAAAGGGTTGCAGGCCCTTACTTGTTTGTAAGTTGCAGCGTATGTAGTCATGATAATCTTTTAGAGGTTGTTGTGGGGTTGTTGTTGGTAAATGGGCTATATAATTATTTGTAGCTTGCTTAATCTTTTACTGGGTTTTGGGATCCCATCAAAACCTATTTTTTACCCCTAATCAAAAATATACATTGCTCAATGAGCTTTAGAACAAATATATTATTGATGGTCTAGGATCCTTCCTTTCAAATCTTGGTTCTTTTGTCGCCTGCTATGGAGGAGAAGCATCACTCAAGTACTATTCACCAACCATGGACTCATATGTTGTCCCCCACACATCTATCATTTGATAGATGGACCTTCCCTTCGACAAAGAGATTGGTAGAGTAACCATATAATGACAAACAACTAATCATAGTGTTGTGTCCTACATAACTAGAACTTGTAAACCCACAATCTAGAACTAGCATGTAATGCTAGATCACAATGAACTAACAGTGGATCCAGAGGTAGTCACACTTCTTTGGCCAAAGTGTTCTCATTCAGTACTTTGAATGAAGGTCATCTATCACATACACTACTCAGGGCCAATTTGACTTAAGGCTATCTTAAACTACACATAGGTATTTCCTTCAATGGATAATCTATCACCCCAAAGATAACTTATCACAATTTCTACATACTTGGAATAAATCTACTTAAACAAGTAAATACACAAGCTCCCTCCCATACTGGATAATAATATTAGGAGAAAACACTAGCTATTTTAATTAAATAAATAACCTAGCTAAGAGTAACACATAAGCCACTCATGTTCAATCATATCTAGTATATATAATACTTATGATTTACACAAATCTTCTATTATGGAGTACATACAAGCACATCATAAAAATGACATAATAGCTTCTATTTCCTTTTCAAATCCAGACTAGATCCCCTAAATGCAAGTGTTCATAATATACAATTCAAAGCATTTGAGGAGAATAATCTTTCAAAACTAAAATAATAAAGAAGAAATATCCTCATTGTTTTTTTCGCTTATCCAATCAATTGACTACAATGTAGCTTATCTAAACAACAACTAGATTGATTAAAACTTCTCAAGAGACATCATAATAGTCCTCTATTACTCAAGTTGGTTGAATACTTCTCTCAAATACTACTGTCTCTCAAATATAACAAAACTCTCTCTCTCAAATAAAACTGAGTATAGCTGATAATAATGCAGAGTAAAATGCTTGCAAAGATGCATCGTCGACAAGTGAATTTTCCCTGCTATTTATACAACAGCAATGAGGCCTCACATCCTACAGATTAGGCATGGATGTTGACAATAATTACCATGCACAACCTACTCACTCGACTTAGAAAAAGGTAGCACAAATATAAGAACTTAGCTAATCACAGCTACAAATCGACCTTGTTGATTGACAACAAATAGAGACTTATTCAAATTAGCACATGATTGGTATGGTGCAACTCGAATTACTCAAACAATGGACATCTACAGCAAATAGGTTTCCAAAGGTGGCGCCAAGTAAATACTCTCTATCCAACAATTGGCACAGTTTCTGTCATATTTAAAATAGTTAATAAAAAATATGCAACACCAAGCTTGGATCGACTAAGTCTTGGTATGAGTCGATTTAGATAATAACTATTTTGACAAAGTTGTCGACTTGTTATACATTAACTTACACGCCTTTTACAGATGTTGGTATAAGCTCAATGACATGGAATTTATAATTTTATCAAGTCAAAGAATATTCTACTAAAGGCATCGACTAAGTCTTCACCATACTTCAACTTAATTTTGCAAGCTAATTTGCAGAATACTCACTTCTATAAGCGTGGGAAACATGAGTTAAATTTGGCCTCATAAAGTGTAGTCACAAGTAATATATTTTTGACCTTCATATATTTAGCATATCTCATACATATATTGATCTATGCTCAAGGTATGGGTTGGCTTGTACTCAAGTATAAATCAACTTTTAGCATTGAGACTATGCATTGTCTTTATCTTCTTAAAGCGCTCTACATACACAACAAGGCTTTGACCAATAGATGATAATCTATGTTTCATATACCATATGCTATGTGTGGGTTAGGCACTACTTATAAAATGCTATAAAGTTTTACTTTCAAATTCACATATGGAACGACCTCGAAATATGAGCATTCTATGTTATATAAGCACATACATATATGTGTGCTTCATTTTGATATACATATGTGTGCTAACAATGGTTTACAAAGATCACCATGCATTTTCAAATATAAACAAGTCATTTAGAAATATATATATGTATATATGAATACATATATACACACACTATCTATATAACATTAGCAGCTTACGTGTATATATATGTATTTCCATACTTTATTCCACAAAGGAATTCAATATATATATATATATGTGTGTGTGTGTGTGTGTATATATCTTTACTCACATATATATGAGAAAAGATAATAATATTATATATAACATATTTCATATATATATATATATACATACTCATATACTCATGTATGTATATATGCATGTATTTATATATATATATATATATATATATATATATATATATATATATATATATATATATATATCTTATATATATGACCATTTTGATTGCACCATTAGCATACACATACTACATATATATACATATATATGTATGTATACATGTTAATTTATGCCACCACATAATATATATATATATATATATATATCACAACCTCTATCTTATATCATCATATGGTTATAAATATATACATTTATATATGTACTTATACATATATATATGCATGCCGATAAATAGCATTAACGCTATCTCCCATATATATGTATATGTATATATATACTAATATATATATTTATATCCCAAGTCAATCAAGTATGTATACATTCGATATACAAATGAATACAAATGGGTAAACATTTACATAATAATAATAATATAGTATATACATACATATATATATATACACACACTTTCCCTCTATTAAGCTTTTATGCTTATGTGTGTATTTTTACATATATATAAACATATATATATTATATAGCAACGTGTTAGTCAAATGATCCATACAATCAAGCACAATAACATAAGGAAGGACTCAAAAGTTCCAAATAGAGAAACATCACCCAAGCATGCATTCATTAGTAATCAAGACCCTCACTAATGTAGACACTTTATGCTAAGGATGACTTACCAATTCCCAACACAATTACTAGGCTCAATCATTCTATTGTGAGTGTGTGTGTAAGCTCAGAAATGTTATGTTACTCATTACCCGACCAAGATCTTCTCTCGAGTGATACTTCCCCTCTTCCTTGAGGAATGAACATTTACTTGCAACCACTAACATATGCTCATGGCAATCATTTGTTCACAAAATATGTAATTTACGTAATACATCTCCAAAGTGGTGCAGGAGCACCTGGTTGATTTCTTGCCTCCATGAGGATTTTTTTCATTTTGGATTGATGGTTAGTTTTTCTTTGTAATGAGGTCATATTTGGACCGTGTTGAATGTATTTGGGTCATTGTTAGGTTGCTAGGTGTGATAGATAGGCGGGTTGTTAATCTTTTAAATGTTGTCATGTACAAAATGCAAAAAAATGCAAGAATGGGAAGTTCAAAAGGTTGTTAGAGTCAGTTGTGTTGGTTGGTTTTTGATGTGTAAGGCTTAAATACACTATGTATGGGTTGAAGCAAGGTTCTGGAAGTTGATTTTGTTGAAAAGCAAAAAGAAACCTCTAATTTTCTATGTTTTTTCATTCAATTCTGCTACTACAGGTCTCTGCATGGTTCCATACTAATATATATTGATCTAAAGTGAATTTAATTTTGTGGAGACATGAACTAGATTCATTTTGGTTTTGATTTGGACTGATTTCATAAAGTTTGGAGGATTCTAGAGCCAAAATACTGAATATGGGTTGAAATCCTTGTTTTTGAGGGTTTGAGAGTGTAAAAATGGAATAAAAGACCATTCCACCAATGGGAACCTTTTCAAATAGGTGGAATGGTGTTAGATAGGTTTTTCTTTCATGTTTGTAGGTTTTTAGATGTAGGGAAGGAGGTTTTGGGCTAATATGTTGATGCCCTAGGAGGAAATTCACATGTTTTCATGCAAATGAGAGGTGTAGGTGCTAGGGTTTGTCAAAAAGCTTTTGAGAATTGAGTTTTAGTGGTGAAAAATGTTTGTGAAAATCATATTTGGTATGTTTGAAGTGTTGTTTTTTAGAGTGGAGGCTTGGAGTTTGTAGATTCAATAAACCCCTGTCTGAATAAGCCTAAATAGGCCTAGGTAGGGTTTTGGAGCTTGGTGAATTTGTGGGTGCTTCAATTGAAAAAATCTATTCTTTCTAACTCCATGTGACCTAGTTGAGGTCTTGAAATAGATATTTGTGATTTGGGAAGCGTTTACATTGTAGTTGATTTGTAAAAGTGACCTAATTGGGGCTTAAGGAAACATAGCAGCAAATTTTAGAGGGTTGTAGTCCAAAGAAACCCTTGATGATTCTGAGATATGTTTCTAAAGGGTGTAATGGGTATCTAAAACTGGTTTTGGTTTTTGGATAGGAGTTATTTCCTAAAATTTATGTTGAAATTTCACTATTTAGAATGTTACGAGCAAAATTGAAGAAACGGTGAGAAACTGCCAAGTTAGGGTATTCAAGGTGAAAAGGTTGTTTAAGAATGTTTGGATTGTGATTGATTTAACAAACTCCTCCCTACTTTACATAAAATTGGTATCAAAGCATAGGTTTTGATCTTTTCAAGGAAAGAGGTTGAAGTTTGAAGAAGGAAAAATTATAATTTGAAAGGACAAGATGCCCCGTAAAGGTAGTGCAGTCATTGCTAGGGAAATCAAGTTGATGAAGGAGTCTCAAGGATCTCTTTTAGCTAGACTTGCACCATTAGAAACAAAACAAAGAAGAGGAAAGGCCACTGCAGATGAGAGTGACCGAGAAGAAGAGGGTGAGAGTGAAAACCATCAAGGAGGATTCTAAGGTGATGATGATGAGTTGGACCCTGATGAAAGAAGGGTGGTTAATATTGTTGGAAAAATGAAGGAAATCCTTTTATACAGTTTTTGTTGTCATTGATGTCACCATGATATATGAATTGCAACTACAAGATCAAGTCTTAGTATTCTGAACTAGTACCTAATCCGGTATGCAGTTATCATCCTTCGGTGTTTTGTTCCGTAGTTCCTAACATATGTTTATCATTGTTTGCGGTTTTTGGAAACATCTTTTGGATGTATGAAGGATGTTTTTTCATAATCTCTCGTGCTCAAATGCTTGTATGGTGAATCAACATTTCTCTATTTTTTCTCTTTGTCATTAAGCCTATATTTGGACAACTTCATGAATTGTTGGAGCTATGGTGAATTAAGTTTTGTTATGCAGATATATGTGCAACCTATCTTAGGTCTATGCCAACATGATCAAATGTGCTACACATTTTGATTTATTGAAAGCTTGAAGCTGGTAGTTGATGTTTTTGGTAAACAAGGATTGCATCTAATTAGGCTGACCTAATTGATGCTTGTGAATGGATCAAGTATATATGTTGGAAAAGTTTGAATATTGAGATGCAAAGAAGTAGTAGTGATTGCAAAGTTGTGAGTGTGAAAAGTGCGAAGATGATGAAGTGCATTAAGTTGGTTTATTGAGCATCACTGGAACTGAATCGACACTAGTTAGGTGTATATTATCATTTCATTTTGTGGTTGTAAGCCATTTTGTCT
>VDFB02237467.1:0-13231 GCA_007258455.2 Sequoia sempervirens
ATTTGATGATTGACCTCATGGTTGGCGAGGTTGATATGATAGTTTTCTCATGAGTTTTTAGTGAAGTCTCAATAGAGCTGATTAGATTTGATAAGTTGATTGACATTTGATGAATTGACAAAGATTACTAACTTTCAATATTTTGTGATGATAGGATTCATTTGCGAACCTACAGATTCGAGAGCGGTTTCCTAGGACCTTTGATTTGATACCGTAGCTAGTGCAGCCTGACACAGCAGTCATCGCACATTGTGGTTTGTCATCTCTTCTAGACATGCCCCAGATTAGGATTAATCGGGGTCTCCTGACAACTTTAGCAGAGAGGTGGCATAGCGAGCATAATACCTTCCACCTTCCCACCGGCGAGATTATAGTCACTCCTGAGGATGTATGGTGGATTTTGAGGATACCCGTTGTTGGGGAGGTTGTAGTTTATGATTCTTTAGAGCAGGGCGGGACCGAGGCACTGCGCCGAGTTTTTCAGGATGATATGATTTGTGAATACGAGATCCCATGGCGAGAGATGGTGGATGCCTATGCCACCCTACCTTCAGTACTTGTTGGTTTTATTGGAGGGTTCCTTTGTCCTGATCATAGGTCAAAGGGAATTTCTATTGGTTGGGGTCATGTGTTGGAGAGTATGATTGTACACGGTACCAGATATGCATGGGGCATGTGTATGCTTGCTCATCTGTATCACGGTTTGCATTCAGTTGTCTACCTATGAGGTCACAGTTTTTCTTCTGGGGTTACATTGCTTCAGATGTGGGTGTGGGAGCATATAGCTATTACGCGTCCAGTGACAGTTAGACAAAGACCGACTATGAGGTTGTATGTTCACAGATATACAAGTCATCTTACTGACCAGTTGGGTAAGAAGTTAAGAAATTGAGGAAGTTTTGGATGATTTGGAGACCCATTACATGACCCTATCTAGATTGTGATCACTAGGATGATGATGATACAGAGATGGGATACCTTTGTCAGTCTATGGTCCTGATTGGTAGGACTCATTTTGCGATTGAGATATTTTTTCTTAGGAGGGTGCTCAGACAGTACAACATTGTACAGGGCATGCCCTAAGGTGTTACACATTATGCACAGCGTTAGATAGATTCTATTGAGTGTGGACTCATTCTTTCATATGATACTATTGTTTATGAGTACCTGAACCTACAACCTTTAGATTGGGATATTCTTCTTGACATTATTGAGCCTATGATTACTACAGATTATGTAGAGTATCCTTCCTTACATCCATTTCCATAGATATTTGTTCCTAATGAGCTTGTGCCACTACCTGGGGAGGAGGAGGTTGTAGTTGTACATGGCTTCTTATAGAGGAGAGAGGAGGGTGTGGAGGAGGAGCAGAATGTGGAGGTGGAGGAGGATGTGGGGGAGGAGGAGGATGTGGGGAGCAGTGACGAGGATGATAGTAGTGATGAGGAGGAGGTATAAGGAGGTGGTACAGATGGGGGTGGAGATGATGGAGGAGATGGTGGTGGAGGAGGGACCGGGAGCTAGTGGATTAGTTCCAGTTTTGGATGTCAGAGAGTTCATGGTGCCTCATAAGAGGTGATCACTAGTAGCTCCTACAGAGCAACATGTTCAGATTGGGGTACCTGGGCATCGGTAGACCTAGATTACAGAGTTTACAGAGATGCATGGCACAAGCTTTACATGGTCAATTGGTTTAGGCTCATGGTTTAATGGTGCAAACATAGACATAGATGCAGACATAGGCCTAGTCTCATGCACAGGCTCTCTCTCAGGTACATGCATAGTTAGCAGCGGCCCAAGAACATATTACTACTTTGAAGTGAGAGAGATGCAACTAGATGAGGCTGTAGAAAGGAATAGTTGGCCAGTCAAAGGGTGTAGAGAACTAGTTGATGGTACTTCTATAGCTAATTACGTGAGAGAGTTTCTCTATGTAGGTAGAGAGGTAGAGTATTACAAGGTCTGTTACCATGATGTTGTTTTGTCTGAGTAGAGAGTCAATTATGCCCAATCTCGATCAAGTAGGACTCATTCCAGGATTTTTAGCTTAGGTGTGACACAACCTCTACAGAGAGATCCGAGAGATCCTAGTATGTCTGGTGGTGGAGGGACTGGTCTTGAGATTCCTGCACCATCTAGAGCTGGCACCACATAGTTCTGTGAGTTGTTTCCATGATATTTTTGAGACATGATGTGTATGCCTCATTGTGTTTTGATTCACAACCATTTTGATGTTGCATCTCTTTATATTTCATACATCATTGTATATACTTGACATTATGATTTTTTTTTGAGCTTTTATATGATATCTTGAGGAAGATTGCTTGAGCCCCTTATGTTAGCCCTTATGGTTCTATGATGGATGCATTTAATTATCTATTTCTATATGCCATGTGATGATTTATTTTATGATGTTATGGATGCAATTTATGATCCTAATGACATGTTATGATTTACATATGATGTTATACGTGATAATTCCTATAACGATGATTTATGGATGGATGATGTATGTTTTTATTTACATAGGTATATGTAAATGATATTAAAATGCATCTATATGTATGATTTTGGAGGTGTTGTTTTAAATGATATATGAGATAATGATGAAGATGAATATGATGTACTCTATTTTTTATTTTTCAAATGCAAATATATGATGCAATGAATGGATGAATGAACATGATCAATATGAAGGTACTTTTAATGTATGTTTTATGATATGATGAATGGATGAATGAAAATGCAACTACATAGAGATTTGTTTTTGATAGTTTTTCTCATGCAATTTTATGATGTGATGCACAAATGAAGAAATGAGATGATTAATACTGTAAATTATATGATCAAATGTTTGAATGATGAAATGATATAATAATTTTTATAATGTATGCAATGGAGATGATTATACAACTACATGATAATGATGTTTTTTTTTTTACTATCAAGTATACTTAATCCATTTGTGAGAAAAGATAACATCATTTTTGAATCCTTTACCATATTTTGTAACAAATACTCTACAGATGTAAGACTCACATGAATAAAATCTAATTTTATCATGCAAATCTATATGCAAACATTAGCACCTTAACAGTCCATTTATTTTGCTTGTTATCATCATTGATCTTTTAAAATGTTGAAAGTGATTACAAGCATCGATGGTATAATTTAGACCATGATGACTTGAGTACTACTTTCATGATTTTTGATATTGTAAGTGAACACAAGCATCTAGGTATAATTAAACTAAGATGACCTGAGCATTTCTTGCGTAAATAGAAAAGAATCAATTATTTTACTATGTGAATTGGAATGTCATCTATGATACTTTGTAGAGAATGTCTTGCAACAATTCGCACAATAAATAATTAATTCACAAACAATATAAAATTAAGATATCATTCTTCTTCCTAGCTTCTCTATTTCAATACACCATCGAGCTGCTCCAAAGAAATGATAAGAAAGATCAAAGTACAATAATTCAACCTTTGCCTAAAGTATTTCAATCATTATTCAAATTAGATCATCCATTTTGAGTTGTTCTAATTGGTTTGATTTCAATTGTTTTGATGTGGATAGTTGATTTTCTGAAGTGATCTGATGTTTGATGTATGTTCCATGTTGATTTTCCCAATGATCATTGTGTTTGCTGCATTGTCATACTACTTTTTTTCTATTTATTTAAGCTCAAGTTTATTGCCCCTAGTAAGTTTAGGATTTTTGCCCCAAGTGAGCTTAGGGTTTTTTCCCCCAAGCTAGGGTGTGACACGATCACTTTGCTAGGATATGTACATGATGTTCTCTTATCAAATGATAGGTAGAAAGATGATGGTGAAAGTGAATGACCAAGTCATGCATCTAATAGATAGAAAAGATGGTTTAAATCACATGTAGTGCCTATTTCTGGGTTTTCACTACATGCTTTTATTGCACTTTTTCATACTTTATGATTTTTTTTTGTCTTTTTCCCTTTTTCTGATTGTATTTTTCCTTTTTCTGATTTTTTTGTATTTTCACTTTTTCTAATTTTTTAGTATTTAGTATTTTTCTTTTTTTTTTTTTGTATTTTTTGTCACCAAGACACCTGTTTGGCAGGTTTTCATCAAGGTGATAATTTCAACCATGCACTAGATGATTTTAGGTATAGAATTTCTTGAGATGGATACTGTTGACATGTTCATTGAATACACCCCCTTTAGGTGTAGATAGCTAATAGGCTCCAGATTCAAAGACTGATATGATGACAAAGGGACCTAGATAGTTAGGTTCAAACTTCCCTTTCTTTTCTTTGTCTTATTGATTTCTAGGGTTTTCCTTTAGGACCAAGTCACCATCCTGAAAGATTCTAGGTTTTACTCTGTGATTGTAGCTTCTAGACATCCTCTGTTGATATTCCTTCAAATGGTTCATAGCTTGTTGATGATGTTCATCAAACAATTCTATCTCTTGAAGTCTAGACACTCTATAATCCTCATCTAGAACAATTCCTTTCAGTGACACATGAAGTGATGGAATCTCAATCTCAATGGGTAATATGGCCTCTGATCCATATATCAAGGCATATGGTGTAGCTCCTGTAGGTTTTTTGATACTAGTTTTGTATGTCCAGAGAGCAAGATTTAATTGAACGTTCCAATCACATCCAACATTGTTGATGGTCTTCTTCAGGATTTTCAAAATTGTTTTGTTTGAGGCCTCTACCTAGCCATTTCCTTGAGGATAGTATGGTGTCAAAAAAAGATGTTGGATATGAAACTTATCACACAATTCTTGCACATATTGATTCTTAAATGGTCTACCATTTTCTATTACAATGGACTAAGGAATTCCATACCAACTGATGAGGTAATTTAGTATTAAGGAATTGATTTTTTTTCTAGTTTTTTTTGTTAAGGGAACCGCTTCTATCAACTTTGTAAAGTATTTCATTGTTGTGATTATGAATTTGTGTCCATTGGATGAGAAGATGAATTTAAGGAATTTTCCTACCAGGTCCAGGTCCCCACTTAAAAAAGGGCCATGTTGAAGTAAATGGTTGTAATTGTTGTGCTGGCACATGGATTAACTTACCATGGATCTAACATTTATGTAATTTCTTAACAAACTGATACGACTCCTCCATATTTGGCTAGTAATACCCCAAACGAAGGAGTTTCTTTGCTAGGGTTAGTCCGCTTGAATGAATTCGACAAATACCTTCATGAACCTCATGTAAAGTTATCTCAAAATTGTTATCTTCTAGACACCGAAGAAGAGTACCATCTAGACCTTGATAATAAAGTATGTCAGCAATTAAGGTATGTCATGCAAATTGGCAAATGGAATTTTGTTTCTAGTTTCAAGAAAGATCGGGAGGAAGGATATTTTCTTTTAGGTACACATAAGTCTTTCCATAAATGGAGGATTCAATGTCAACTAACTGGCATATGGTTTGAGAATTTGGATTATCATAGGTAGAGTTAGACACTTGTTCCACCATAAACTCATAACAAACTCATTTTCCTAGCAATTGCAAGAGAGAAACAATTGTCACCCTAATATGTGCAGCTTTGTTTTTTTCCCTTGGAATCTCTTCAAACTTGATATCCGCAAAGTACTTTTTGAGATCATCTATCATCTTTTTATACATCAACTTCTCATATCTTTTCTGATATTCATCATTTACCTGATAGATGACTACTTGTGAATCTCCATATACTTTTAGTTATGTGATCTTCCATTCAATTGCCACTTCGATTCCAATAATTAACACCTCATACATAGCTACATTATTTGTACATGGAAACATGAGTCTATAGGACCTTGGGATGGTGTGTCCTTGAGGTGTGACAAACAAAATTCCTACCCTAGACCCATGTTGTGTGTATGACCCATCAAAATAAAGCCTCCATTGTTGTGTTGTCACAGTAAGAATGTCTGCATTAGGAAACTCAATGTTCATTAGATGATCATCAGATAATGGAGCTTCAGCTAGCTAATCGACAATCACTTGACCTTTGATGGCTATCCTATCCACATACTTAATATCAAATTCACTGAAGATCATGACTCACTTAGCTAGTCTCCCTATTAGAGCAGGCTTGTTGAGTAAGTACTTTGATGGATCATTTTTTTCTATGAGTTTAACAGTGTGGGTCAACATATAATGCCACAACTATTGGGTAGCAAATACCACTTCCAAACATTTTTTCTTGATGAAGGTGTAATTTATTTCATAACCATTAAGAGTCCTGCTAATATAATAAATAGTTTGTTCCCTTCCCTAAGGATCTTCCTACGCTAATAGAGCTCCTAAAGAAATGTCTGTTGTTGCAATGTAGAGTAAAAATGGTCTATCTTTTGTAGGTGGCATTAATATGGGAGGTGACATTAGATATTTCTTTATTTGATTGAAAGTAGTTTCACATCCTTCATCCTATTTGAAAGAGACATTATTATGTAACAAATGATTGAAGGGATGACTTTTATCTGCTAATTGAGAGATAAACCTCCTGATTGATTATATCTTGCCTTGTAGAGATCTTAGTTGAGTGATATTCTTTGGTGGCGGCATTTCCAATTTTTCCTTGACCTTAGCAGGATCCACTTTGATACCCTTTTCTAACACAATGAATCCTAGGAGTTTTGTCGATGTAACCCCAAACACACATAATTTCTTAGGATTTAATCTAACATTGAACTACTCCAGCCTTGTGAATATTTTTCCCAGAATCTCCAGATGTCCTTCTCTAGTATATTATTTTTCCAATATATCATGCACCTAATCTTCCATAAAAGTATGCATCATGTCATGGAAAATACTGGTCATTTCCCACTAATATGTTGTACCTACATTTTTCAACCCAAAGGGCATGACATTCCAATAGAATGTTCTCCATGGACATGTGAATGTTGTCTTTTCCACGATCTTGATTATTATCTTTATTTGGTTATACCTTGAAACATCCATTAGTGACAACATGGCATGTCCTATTGTTAATTCATAATAATGCCAATGTTTGGTAAAGGAAAATCATCCTTTAGACATACCTTATTTAGATCTCTGAAATTTGTGCATATTCTGATACTATTATTTGGCTTAGATACAAGTACAATATTAGAAATCCACTCAACATAATCGATAGACCTGATGAATCCTGCATCTAGCAACTTTCTCAACTCAACTTTTTCCATCAAGGTGATTTGCAGACACATTTTCCTTAGTTTTTATTTTCATAGGTTTTATCCCAAATGGTAAAAATAAATGATGCATTAGAAGATCTTAATCCAAACCTAGCATATTAGAGTATGACCAAGCAAAGTTAATGCTTCTATCCTCAAAGAACTTGACAAATTCTGGCTTTTCTTGTTTAGTCATTGATGCTGCTAGATGTAGAGTTTTTTCCTTTTCTATTGTGTCAATATTAATAGACTATGTGGGCTCCACCAACACTGATGATATTTCATGATAATGTTTCAGAAGGGTGGAAAATCTCCCATCCTTTGGTGTCTCAGAGAGGTTTTCACCATCAGATGTGTTCTTTATTTTTTACTTTTTCGAGATCTAATGCTACCATTGAATGGTTTTCACCATTAGATCCATTATTCCTATTTTCAATTTTGCAACTAGAAGATTTGACACCCTCCTATCTTAAAGCATCGTTATGAGATTTATTATTAGAACTTGTGTCAGGTTCATCATAACAAAGGAAATTTACAATTGCATCATCATTCGCAAAGATAGGAATATTGATAGGTTTATTTGGTCCCCAGTCAATAAATTAAGGATGCATTAATGGTAAAAAGTCATCGGATTGGTTAAGGTCAATGACAATAAAGGTTATAATAGCAATTTTGTCAAAAAATTTAGTGGTAATGTCAATATATATGATATTACTCTCCTCCAAGTCATCTATCTCGCTTGATATCTATCCATCCTCACTTGAGTCATCAATATTTTGTGATCCAAATTCAAGGGGTGTAGTCCCTAAGCTTTGTCCCTCCTCACATGTGGGTGCATACTCTTTGACGACATCAATTTTTATTTCCTTGCATGATGTATCTAATAGAGAATCTGACTCATACTCATTAGAATCTATCTCAGAACTATTCCACATTTGAAGGATTCTTTCTACAACTCTATGAGTGTTTTCTTCTTTTGCTTCCCTTGTATAACCCAGTCCTATTTTTTCTTTTAGATAAAGTGTGAGAGGTTCGATGGGTTCTACAATTCCTTCTTTTCTTTTTCTAATATGTCCTTGTCATTCATACCCCATTTTCTCTAATATTGTTTTTCCTTTCCATATTATTTGTCTTTATGCTAATGTTCTAATTTAGAATGGCCTTATCTTCATATTCTTCTTCTAGAGTACCTTCCCTTACAAATCTATAATCTAGAGCTATGTAGGTGTTGATGTTTTTGTGTTGATGATGATGGTTTTCCCTATGATCTCATAGATGGCAACAACTGTGAAAAACACAAAGATTGTTCAATGGAATACTCTCATATGCCCTTTTTTAACGGATCTTTTCTTTGAATTATTGTGATAGAGAATCCGGTTGAGCTTCATTGTTGGATGAAATTGAGTCAACAACACTTGTTTCTTTTGACTGGTCCTTTTGTCAACCCATTTAGATACAACATTTAATTTCCTTTCATATTGGATGAAATAGAAGTGTTGCTTCCCTATTATGGGGAACAAAAGTGTCTTGAGTTGTTTTAAGCATGTTACAAGTTTGAGGAGTATTGCAATCAGCTGAAATAGTGACTTCTTGTCCATTGACCAGAAACTTTAAACACTGATGATAAGTTGAAGGTACTACTTGCATTTCATGAATCTAGGGATGTCCCAAGAGTATGTTATAAGTGAGCTCTTTGTCTAATACTTGGAAAACAATATTCTTCACAATTGGTCCCACTTGAATAGGAAATACGATCAACCCCTAGGAGGATCTCTCTTCTTCATCATAGGATTTTATTGTGATCTTCCTTCTGGCATCAATAACATTATCAGAATAACCTAATGCACGGATCAATTTTAAAGTGCAAATGTTTAAACCAACTCCCCCATCTATTAAGACACGTTTTACTCGGTGTTTGTGGATTAAGACTTCAATATGAAGAGTGGCATTGTGAGGATGAGTAAGTGACACATCATCTTGTTCTTAAAATGATAGACAATGAGGCATGGTTAAGTGTCCCACCATAGCCTGGAATTGAAAAACATCCAAATTATTGGGTACTATTTTGGCCACACAAGCTTGTTCTAAAACCTCCTTATGAGATGGTGAGATTTTAAGGAGTTCCAAAATTGATATTTGTGTCGGTATTTTCTGCAGTTGATCGACGATGTTGTATTGATTTGAAGGGGTAGCAATGGTTTTAGATGAAATACCTTTCAATATTACCTTGGATTGCCCCCTTGTTGTCACGTTGACCGGTTGATAATCTTGATTTTCCCTAATTTTTATGACATTGATCTGATTGTCAGATGCATCTATGTTTGGGATCAGATCTATGGGTATGATGCCATTAGTTTCCACATTATTAGTTTGATTATTAACATCATTATTCTCAACTATAGAGATACAATGAATAGTGCTGTCATAAATGTAGTTCACATTTTTACCTTTACCGTTTGTAGAAGAAGATTCTCCCTTTTCATAATTGGGTAAAGGATTTTTAAATGCACCATGATCATTGTTTGTTTGAGGTCCTTCTACGAATAGTTTCTTGTTGTCAATAAAATCTTGAACTAGATGTTTCAACTGCATACAATCATTTGTTTTATGTCCTTTATTTTTATGAAAGTTACAATATTCAACATCATTCCACCAAGATGGTTTTACTTTTGGTTCCCAAATTCTTGCTTCAGGTAAGGTGATAAGTTCATTTGCAATAAGTTCTTTGATTGTTGATTCTAGTGTTTGTCCCAATGGTGTGAATCTTCTTCGATTTGATGGTCTTTGATATGATTGTGGCTTAGATTCTCCATTGTTTGGATTATTGTTTTGACTGATATTCTAATTGATGTTTTGGTCATTATGTTGATTGGTATTTGTAGTATTTTTCATCAAATTAAATACTAGTTTCACATTTTGTGTGTCATTTGTAGCATCATTGTTTCCAATATTTCTATTCTTTTTCCAAAACTTAGGTTTATCATTGTTGCCATAGTGATTTGAGGAATTTGTATTGTTTGATCCTTCATTGTAATGTTTTATCACTCCTCTTTTGACTAAGGCTTCTTCGATCTTGATCCCATTTTCAATGACTTTCTCAAAAGTTGGTGGACATTGTAGTTCAATCCTATAGCTCATGTCATCAATTAAGTTGTCAATGAATAGTTCCATCTTTTCTTCTTCTAGTATAGAATGAGGATATCTAGCGAACAACCTTCGCCATTGTTGTACAAATGAGAGGAATGTTTCACCTTTCTTTTGTTTCATGTTGTAAAGGTCTTTTATTGTTACCTCATGTTGAATATTAAAGGAAAATTGTGAGATAAACTTGTTGACTAGTTCTTCAAAAGTTCAAATTCTTGGTTGTAGTTTAGAAAACCATTCCATGCATTAACCTCCTAAACTCCTTGAAAATAACCTCATTAGATAAGTGTCCTCTTGTGAAAATTATAAACTCATGGTTCTAAATTCCCTCACATGATCAATTGGATTTGTTTTACCGTTATACTTGTCATATTTTGGGAATTCACAATGTCTAGGAAATGGTATCATGTTCACACTTGGATAAAAAAGATAAGGACAAATGTCTCGTAATGAGTACCTTTTCGTGGTTCCTTTTTGCATATCCTGAAGTTGTTGCAAGTTTTTCATTTGATGTGTTAGTTCCTCCACTTGATCTTTGTAAATTGTGGTTTAGTTTCAGTTCTCACCGGTGCTTCTTTTAATCAATTGATATCAAAATATTTCGAAAGTTTTGCACCTAGTTCAGCTAGCATCAAAAATGATTTTTCCATATCCTGTTCTAAGACTTTTTCCATAAATTTATGGAAATTGGGATCTTGTTGTGTTGTTTGGATGTCCTCTTGGGTTATTTCATTTGTATCATTTTTGTGAAATATGTGAAAGGGATTTTCTTCAGCCATTGTGTTTGGTGTTTCAATCTCTTTTTCCCTAAGTCTTTTTCTTTGTAACCTTGTCAAAATTGGCATACAAATGTTTGTTATTCTCACTAAACTTTGATCTTTTGTATTTGGATGAGTGTTAATGGATATTAACGAAGTCAAATAGAATGATAGATTCTATTGATGAGACTAAGTTAAAAATCTAATTATTGTGTGTTGTTTCGTGATTGTAGGATGACAAAATCGTGATAATGAAACTTAACGTAATAACCAAGATTTGTGTTTGATAATTAGACACTTTAAAGTTGCAAGATCTAGGTTTAAATTGAAAGAGTTTGACTTGTAAGATCCTATTTTAAGACACTATCTAGACTATGAAAATGTTTCTGTTTTGATAAAAACCCAAGTTTTGACGTCAACAGTCTGACAAGGGTTTCAAATAGCTCTCTATTTTTTTGTTCTATGGATGTGCTATTACAGAGGGCAGATGCGCTAAAACAAAAGGTGTATGCCCTAAAAGATATGGTGAATGTGCTCTCAGAAAGGGTATATGCGCTAAAATAGATTGTGATTGCGTCAAGATACTGGTAATTTCTAACACTAGTAAATTTTGGTGACAAACTGCATATGCGCTGTAAGATAAGTCAGATGCACTGAAACAGTGGTTGTATGCGCTATTTGGACAACAAATGCACTAAAATATTGTGTGTATGTGCTAAAACATACCGTGTATGTGCTATTGTAGGACTATTCATAGTTTTGTCTAATTTTTCTTAGTAAAAGGATTGATTTCTAGGTGTAATTCTTTGAATCATGGATATTTTGACAGGGTATCTTTGTTGGTAAATCTCTTATTTTGATGATATAAAATCCTAATGTTTCCAAGTTTTTCTCTATTGTAACAATTGATTTGGGCTGTTGGAATATTGTATTGCTAGTTGTGGGATGAAAGAATGATGAATGGGTTGACTATGATTATGCTTTTGTGAAAGAGCTCTTCATTGGAAATAATCTTGTGAATATAAAGGCTCTAAAGCAAAATCATCAATATGTCTTCTAGCAAAGTCATGATATCTATAGATGAAAGTTTTATGTTCAAGTAAGATTTTCCTACTTTGATATAAGAAGCGTCTCCTTTCCAAAAGTTTTTTGTTGCTAAGTTGCTTCTTTGGTTTCTTGATTCTTTTTGTAAGGGATTTCTTGACAAATGTTGTTGATTTACAACCCCTTAACATAAATTTCACAGGTTGATTTTTCAAACTTTTTGTGTTTTTCTAGATGATCTTATCTGAATTAATGATTTGAAAGCACATTGAGCAATTGTAAAACAATTGTTTTTAAGTCCTAGAATTTAAACAATAAGTGTATATTCAAGAATAAAAAATGATCCTTCTTGATTTCCACTAGTATTTCACAAAGAATACAATTCAAGTAGAATCACTCTTAAGGTCAAAAGGTCATCTTAATACTCAACATCCCACATCTTAAAATTGTGTCGACTCACACAGCCGTGTCACCCCTAGAGGGCGCCTGTGTTTTTGTTTTTTCCAGGCGTGTACTCAAAGTTAGATTTCTTGATCCCTTAAGCAAATGGTCCTTGGCAATTATATAGTGAGTGTCTTGGGGGAATATTCTTCCCTCCACTTGCACCGTGAGTATTACAATGTTCAAAAACTGACTTCAATTGGATTCTAAGCTAAGGTTCATAGATAGGGTATCTGTTCGGAGTGGCAAATGATAAACTCCCTCAAGAGACCTCCCAATATTTAGAACAAAGATTTTGAGGATGGTTATCTTGCACACTTCCGGTAAATGTGGGTTTCCCCAAATTCACTTTTATTTTATAGTGGGTTGGAAAACCTGGCTTTGGTTGTTCCCACTCAGGTCGTTCCCATAGGATGAGTACTTTTTCCCACTATGACAGGCCTTCTAAAGGATTTAACAAAGCATAAAGTGCATGAAATTAAAAGATAAGTTTGACATTTTGATCACACATTTAAGAGGAGAGCATAGGCCTATCACTGTACAATCACAACATACAATGTTTAGTTCTTAAAGCCCAAATGACAATTTTCTATTCTACGTGAAGATATTGCTTCACAAAAGATATGATGTTTATTTTAACTGAGATAGCAATGTATGATGACCACCCTAGGATTGGTGTA
>VDFB02237468.1:0-15847 GCA_007258455.2 Sequoia sempervirens
TCTCCTTAGCTAGTATAACCTGAATCTTTGCAGTTATAAGGGGAACATTGAAAAGATTTACTTTATTCCTCCCAACACCATAAATCTTGTCGATGGTGGATACCTATCGGCATGCTTCTGAATCATAAATTTTTGAACCTAATGGACTCTCTAACTCTTCTAGGGTTTTTCACCTAAAAGGAGAGATAACATCCAAAAAATCTAAGGGTTCATTCAAATTAAGATGTGTATGATGGAATTAAGACTAAATGGGATGATATGAATGCAACTAAGCTAAGTAATTGATTGATTAAACATCAAAAACCAATGAAATATGCTTTGTTTGAAAACACATGATGTATTACAAAAATGAACTAAATGAATGAAATTTGTAGAAAAAAAAGAGATGGGTAGAATCAAAGTGCACCTAGGAAAATTTTGATGAATTTGGAATGTATGGAATTTTGAACGATGATTTTTCTCAAGCCAATTAGGACTCATTCACCACCTAGGGTGAATTAGTCCCAATTATAATGAAATATTCTCGAAACAGGTTTCAGATTGCTGAGACCTGAATTCTGATGAAAATAGTTTTCAAGCCAATAGATGGGACTCATTTTCCATGCTTGGTGAAGCAGTCCTCCTTTAGGGATGTAAAAATTCAAGGGTAGATTCTATAGCTTCAGATCTATACTTCCACCTTCTATAGGTGTTTGCTTTAGAAATTTCCAGAATCAAGTATAAAACTAACTTTTTCTAGCTATTTTGACTTGAATGAAGAGGAGATTACTTGAATAACTTTGTAATTCAATATTCAATGATTCTTAAGCTTCCAATAACCCTAAATCTACAAACAAACAACACAAGAAAGATAAATTGTTGATTACTAAGGCATGGGTGTTTGCCTTGGTCAAACCCCTTTTATATAATTAAACCAAATTAATGAAATAAAGGAATGAAACATGTAATAAATGGAATAATTTACCTTGCAATGATGATTGATCTTTGATATCTATAGTAACACATGTAGAACCAGCCCTTGGATGCTTTATAAT
Source organism: Sequoia sempervirens (assembly GCA_007258455.2). Lineage (NCBI taxonomy): Eukaryota > Viridiplantae > Streptophyta > Pinopsida > Cupressales > Cupressaceae > Sequoia > Sequoia sempervirens. The sequence continues at coordinate 1,035 of VDFB02237468.1, forward strand.
GATAACTTGAAGACTTCTAATAGAGAAACCATAAGTTGCTTGACTTGAATGAGAAAATAGATGATAAATGGATAATGAGAGATGAAATAATAAGCAAGAGATGTGTTATTGTTGTAAAATGAGAGTAAAAATACTTATTTATTGACAAGTGTGCCTTTATACCTGATAATACTTCATCACAGGCCAACACGATGTGAAATTAAACTTTAAATTTCACTTTTTCTTGCTCAAAGGTCAAAATGGGGGCCAGATAGGACTCATTCACCATACATGGTGAATGGGTCCCAACTAGATGGGATTGATTCATCATGAATTTTGAATGGTTCCACATGGGTCCATTTGATAGCTAAGAGGCTAGGGGATAAGGAAATAAGGTTTAAATTGCAAAATTTTTAGGTATTTGATCAAATTATGCCTTGAGATGCATGATATGGGTTAAAATAAGTCTATCAATGATGATGTAAATGTCAAATAGGGCTTGGGACATAGAAACCAATGTGAAAGTTTAATTAAATACACTTTAGAACACTAAAATGAGGTCCGTATAGCCTAGGAAGGCACAAGAACCAATGTTAATGTGCAAGATACATTGCAAAACTAGTTTAACATTAAGTTTACTTTACAAGATTTCTAAATTGATGTGTTGATGTATTTTATAATATTGAATTAGGAAGAAATAGGTTCATTAGATCTAGAAAAGCATGAAAGTCCTTTACAAGACTCTACAACACCTTTCCACTTGACATCAATAAACATATTTATTCAGTGTCGAAGGGTCCAAAACCTAGTGTGGATGCACAAAATTCCTCACAAAACCTAAATCAAGGCTTCACTAAGTCAGTTTATCATGAATTAATCCCATGTTAAGCAAAGGGTCCTTTTATCAACAACACATTTAGTCCCCACTTTAGTGAGAGGATGAACTTTCTTCGGACTCACACTAAAGTAGACATTCAAGAGAGATTCACATGTACTAATACAAATGAAAAATAATGACAAAGATCAAGGAGGTTGTGCAAGATCCTAGGATTGAAGATCCTAAGTCATCAAGATACAAAATCATGCAAAGGTAAGATGGAAAAGAAGACAAGATGGAAAATATGTTCTCACTCTGGGCCCATATAACTTTAGACTGTCCACAGGGTGAGAAGGTCCAAAAAGAGATACATATGCTATTTGGTATGCACTCACAAACATAAAAGTTGCTATGGGGAAATTCATGCTGCTAGTTGGGCTTTCCACTCAACCATCCCAAAGTTATACCTCCTGATAACTTCAATAAGGTGCCACAAGGTAAAAGGAAATGTATATGCAAATGTTAGGATTTAAAGAATACGAAACTACAGGCATGCAAGGTGGCCAAGAAATGCAAAAAATATAGAATGCAAAAATATAAAGTGAAAGATTGTTCAAAGGAGTCTTGTTCAGTTTATTTAAGGTCAATCACTTAGGGAACATTTTGTCTAATGTCTCCAAGAGAGGACTAATCAAAGAATAGTAAATTCACAACTTAGGGGATGTAGTGTGTCACATCAACCACTAGGAGGAATGTAATATTCCAAGAAAGATCCCATTTACGAAGGACATCACACAAAGTAATGAACGCATCACATAAACAAAAAGGCTACACTAGGAACAAAGAATGCAAATGAATAATGGTATTGTATTCCCCCAACTTTAAAGGAATTGCTACACATCATTTGTGAGAAATTTCTTTAAAGTAGAAAAAGAAAGAGAATGCAAAAGAAAAAAAAGACATGAGAACCAATGAGGAAAGCCCTATGCCAAGTCATATGTTTCAAAGTTAGGTTGCATCATGCCAAGGGAAATGAAAAGAAAAGGAGTATGTCACATGTGAGTCAATCTTAATACATTTCATCCACATCTCAAGTTTTCTCTTACATTTTCATGAAATTTTAACAAGTGAAAAGAGGCAACAACAAGTGACATGCGGGGATAAGGCTTTCTAACTATTTTCCCCTCGCTGAGTGTAGGACAAAGGTGAGCCTGAAAAGAATGAAATTGAATGTCAAGTAAGGGAATTAGGTGTTCGCACACAAGGAAGAGAACCATACTCCTTGAAAGGTTGAATGTTATTGTTGTGCAAAGTATTTGATGAAAGTGAAGATAAGGAAGGTAAGGTTAATGTGGTAGAACTAAGTTGAGTTAAGGAATGCAAGGTTGTTTGGGTTGAGATTGGGATATCGCACACCCTCCCTTAAAGGTAAGTGGTAAATTCCAATCACTACTAGAACTTTTGTCAGAACATGAATTGTTTGTAAATGACTCTTTGGACTATGATGGTGAGATTTTGGAAATATTATAGGAAGGAGGGGTAGAATATAATCACCCCCAATTATCACAAAAGAGTTTTTTTGTAGGTGAAGAATTAGTATCAACTTGTATAGTTTCATATTTGGATCTAAGAATGGAATGATTAGGGGAGTTGGAATAGTTGTGATCAGTTTACACATAGCTTTGCTCATCTGCATCAATTGTGTGTATCTTGTTGTTGAATTCAAACTTCATGACATGGTGAAGGGTAGATAGGACTCCTTTCATAGCATGGATCCATGGTCTACCAAGGATAAGATTGTATGGAAGGTGTTCTGGCATGATATGAATAGAGGTAGGAAATAGTACAGGTCCAACCCCAATAGGTAATGTGATCATCCCAAGTGGTTTCCTATCAACATTGTCAAAGCTGTGAATATGAACATCATTAAATTGAATGAGATTTTTGTCTATTCCAAGTTTGTGTAGGATATAAATGCTATATACATTAGTGTTTGATCCATTGTCGATGAGAGTGTGCCTAACTAAAGTTTCATTAGTGATCACCTTTATCATTAAGGGATCATTTTTGTGTTGAATCTCAAGAGAGGTTAATTCATGTTTAGGGAATGTGATGTCTACTTGGGTAACTTGCATGGGATGAGGGGAGGGTGATACATATTGTGATGCTAGGTAAGATTGTGTCTCCTCCTTTTGTATTTCTATCATTTCATTAAATACAAGTTTGACCATCGGTGAAAGTTGAATGAGTTCACATATCAACAAGAGTCTTTTTAAGATCTTCAACAATAGGAACTTTTTGAGGAAGGGCTAATGATGTAGGAATGTTGGGGGGTCCCTTAGATGTTTGAGTCACTATGTTATAACTTAGTGACTGCAAAACATTGTTATGAGTAGATTGCATTATGGATTTCAAGACAATTCTGAATTTTTTGTGTTTTTAACTAATGGAAGGTGACTTAGGAATCTCACTAATTAAAGGAGATCCCACTTGTGTTGTTATAACCTCAAATTTTTTTTTTTGATTTGCATGATATGTTGGTGAAGGGGATGTTAATGCCACTTGATTATCATTTCCTAGGGAAGGATTAGTGGTCGAAGGATGTGTTCCCATGGTCATATTATTTTGTATTATGATATTCTCCCTAGGAGAAGAGTTGTTAGAATAACTACAATCCAAATGTTGTTAACATTCAAGATTTGGTTCTTCTAAAATAACTTCATTGCTAGTAGGGAATGATCAATGGGTAAATTATTTTTCTCCATAAGGGTTTCCCTAGGAGAAGGAGGAAAACTAAAATATTCATAATCTTCTGCAAACAAAGTATTTACTTCATAACTATGAGAGACACTAGGAGAAGGGAAAATGTTATCTTCATGATTAGTTATGTTTAAGTTGTCTTGTTGATCAATGTCTTGTTCACTAAGAGAGGTAAGAGAAGAGAAACAACTAGGACTCTCAAAATTCTCATTGATTGGTTCTTCTAACACCAAAATATCTTCTTTTCCAATAGGGGAGATATTAGGAGAAGAACCAATATGACTGGAGGAATGGAAAAATTTGTATTCTTTGTCACAACAACACCTCATAGGAGAGGTGGTAGAAAAATTTTTCTGACATCTAACCAGATAAGGCAATTATCATTGTTTGAATAAAAAAATGTAAAAGCTAACATGTAACCATTCCATGCAATGTTTTAGCAATAGGAACAATGTATATGCAAAGGTACAAAATATTCTTATCCAATATATGTAAGATTTGAAGAATGTAGACAATGTACATGCAAAAATGAAAAGCACTTTTACCAAACTAATGCAAAGTTTGAGAAATAGAAACATTGTATATGCAAACTTGTGAAAAGTGCTTTTATCAATGTTAGGAAAAAGTACAGAAATGGAAGCATTTTTAGATGTAAGGATGTGTGCAAATGAAGTGATTTGAAGAATGAGTGATCTAAAATGATGTTTTTGAGCTAAATACATAAAAAAAGTGTTCCAAAAATTTTCTAGACTTATATTATATGATACTAGGAGGCTTAGGAAGCACAAAAATGAGGTTTCTGATGTTGTTTCGCATCAGGAAAATTAGCTCAAGGACTTATTCGCTAAGGTGATGGAAAATGAGTCCCATGAGTATTTTGTAAGAATTTCAAAAATTTACATTTTTTTGATGTATTTGAAGTAGTAATAGGTATATGTAAGATGAGAATGCACATTTCAAAACATTTAATGATAATAGATACTCAAAATGCAACCTAAATGCACTTTTATGAATGGAAAAATTTAACACCTTAGAATGCAAATTAAATAATGCAAACTCTAATGAAAGTCAACAAGAATAGGTCTATGATGAAGGACTCCAAATTTAGGCAAGAAATTATTCTAAAAATTAGGTTCACCAAAATGAATTATAGATTTTTGGATCCAATGTACTCTCTAACTCTTCTAGGGTTTTTCACCTAAAAGGAGAGAGATTAGATACAAAAGCTATGGTTCATTCAAATTAAGATGTGTATGATGGAATGAAGACTAATTGGAATGAAATTAATGTAACTAAGCTAAGAAATTGATTGATTAAACATGCAAAACTAATGAAATGCAACTTGTTTGAAAACACATGATGTATTGCAACAATGAATAGAAAGAATGGAATATGCACTAAAAAGAGATGGGTAAAATGAGTCCACCGAAAACCGGGTGGATGAATATGGAATGTATAGAATGTTGATTGATGATGCTGTTCGCCAAATAGGACTAATTCAATTCTATGAATCATTCGCCACTTAGGGCAAATTAGTCGAGTTCGGCGAAATCTCTAGGAAATAGGTTTCAGATCGCTAAGAGCTAAACTCGATAAAACTAGTTTTTGTATCTATAGATGGCACTCATTTGCCATGCTTGGTGAATTAGTCCTCCTTCAGGGATCTAAAAAGTCAAAGGTTGAATCTGTAGCTTTAGATCTACAATCTCACCTTCTATAGGTGTCTGCTTCAGATTCTGCCAGAATCGGGTTTGAAAATGACTTTTTCTTGCTATTTTGACTTGAATGAAGAGAAGAAGACTTGAATAAATTTGAAATTCAATCCTCAATTATTTTTAATCCTTCAAGAGTCTAAATCATCATACAAACAAGACAAGAAAGAGAAATTGTCGATTGTTAAGGCATGGGGGTTTGCCTTGGTCAAACCACTTTTAGGTAATTAAATAAAAATGATGAAATAATAGAATAAAACATGAAAAATGGAATAATTTTACCTTTACAATGATGATGGATCTTTGATTTCTATGAAAGCAATACATGTAGAATCTACCCTTGAATGCTTTAGAATTCTAACTTGAAGACTTCTAATGGAGAAACCATAAGTTGCTTGGACTGAATTTATGGAAAAATAAATGATGAATGGATAATGAGAGATGAAATAATAAGCAAGAGATGTGTGATTGATGTAAAATGAGGGTAAAAATACTTATTTATAGAAAAGTGTGCCTTAGTACCCAATAATACTTCATCACAGGTCAACATGATGTAAAAATAAATATTAAATTACACTTTTTCCTGCTCAAAGGTCAAAATGGGGGCTAGCTAGGACTCATTCACCACACATGGTGAATGGGTCCCACCTGAATGAGATTGATTTTCCATGCATGGTGAATGGGTCCCACATGGGTCTATTTGATAGCTAAGAGGCTTGGTGATAAGGAAATAAGGTTTAAATTGCAACTTTATCTAGTATTTGATCAAATTATGTATTAGGATGCACGATATGGGTTAAAATAAGTCTATCAATGATGATGTAAATGTAAAATAGGGCTTGGGACAAAAAAATCAATGTGAAAGTGTAATTAAATACACTTTACAACACTAAAATGGGGCCCACATAGCCTAGGAAGGCACACGAACCAATGTGAATGTACAAGACACATTACAACATGAGTTTAACATTAAGTTTACTTTACAAACCTTCTAAATTGATGTGATGATGTATTTTATGTTGAATTAGGAAGAAACAGGTTCATTATATCTAGAAAAGCATGAAAGTCCTTTACAAGACTCTACAACACCTTTACAAGACATTAATAAACACATTTATTCAGTGTGGAAGGGTCCAAGACCTAGTGTGGACACAGAAAATGCCTCACAACACCTAAATCAAGGCCTCATTAAGTCCATTTATCATGGATTAATCCCATGTCAAGAAAAGGGTCCTTTTCTCTATGATACAACTTCTAATGCAAAGGTTCGATTTGTTACAAATTTGGGGAGTTAGAAAACTTCCCTGAAAAAACCATGAAACCTAACAAACGTAAAATCCTCACCCAAGAAATAATCCACTAGAATGGGTGGATGCTCCATCCATTATGTTACCTCTTGAGAGAAATGGCCAACATTGCTAAGCAATAAATCCTAAAGTACTGGCCTTAAAAAATTATCTGCAAATTGATAGTAATCTCATATTCTTGAAAACATAGCGGTCCATACACAAATTGGTAGGATACATCCCCTCTCATCTATCCTAGACATAGGTACATTTCTCCCCAACCATTCAAAATTATAATATAGCAATAAATGAACTAGAATAGAGGAATACCTAAATTTGGACTCAACATTGTAGTGTTTCAACTATAGCTTCATATTCCTAGGTATTACCTCAACAAAATTGTAAGACCTCTAGACCCTTCTCTTTTGAGCATGAGGCCTAAGGAAAATTGGAAAGGGTTGACCTCTTCATCATTGTCAAGGCCAAAAACATAGGCCAACATTGAGAATGGGTATGTGTAGGATCATCATGGAAAAAATAGGCCCTTAAGTGGCAAAAAATTCAGAAAAATCAAAGTTAGGCAACTTGACATCAAAATTTGAATTAAAGTTATGTATATTATTTCAAAAATATGTAAGAATAGAATCTGTATAAAATTTAATTTAGTTTCTAAACTACTAGGTTTATTTAAATCTATTTGTTGAAAATTTGAAATTTCAATGGAGTAGTACTTAAATTTTAGGGAAAAAATAAGAAGTAGGTGTCTGTCTAACAACCCTAACCACAATAAATGATACAAAAAATTATAAGATTTTAGATATAAGTAGAGTGACTCATGTCTCGATGTGATGCATTTATTTTGTAATTTTTTCCAAGTAAACATTAATTATGAATTTTTATTACAATTTTTAAAAAATACTAAAACTGTGATGTTCCTGTTAACCTTTTAACTTGGTCAAAACTTCATGAATTTTTTTTTTAAAACTCATAGTATGAAAAGCATAGAATGTAACACATGTTTCCTGGTGATTCAAAATGTGACACTATTTGAAATCTATATGCTTTTAAATTAGGATTTTAATTGTAATTCAAATAGAAAATGAATAATAATTAATTATTAAATTCAAAGTTACATACCTTTGGTATTCAGGAAAGTTGATACATCCTTTTAAAAAAACCCTTTTGTTTCATCAAATTTGGGTGAAAAATAGTCATCAACCACATGGGCTATCATATCACTCTACATATCACCACCTTTTAGTGCATCATGATCCGCAAATACCCAAATACATATTGTGTATCCTTCTTAAACTTTTTGCATAAAAGAGGCTAGTGAATTTGTCCTCTTTGTGGCCTTTCCTTTGTCTCATCCTCATAGAAAATTTTATGTCTAAACATATTGATGCAGAGGCAATGGTGGGATAACAGACTTAGGAGGCACAACTTCTTTGTATTATGACTTTTCAAACAAACTTTCAACTCAAGAGGCTTGTTCCTAGGCTTCCAAAGGAAAAACTAAGGAACTAAAAATCCCATTAATACACCCATAGACAAGATGAATTATACATTCCCAAAATACTCACATAACACCCTCAAAATGATCACCATGCTTGGTGGAGACAAAATTTATCCAACTCAACACTCAGACCTACTAGGCTTAACCAATACTATCAAGAGGACAGTCAAATTTTAGTGGCCTAAAATAATTCCAAGAAGGCTCAAAATATGTATTTAGACTTCCCCATGGTACCTACACACACCATCAAAAGCATTAGGCAAAATTCAAAAGGAAACTAGAGTTCCTAGAACAAGACAATTTGCTCCAAAGGGCCTAAATAGGACTGAGAACAGCAACTTCAAACTACCTAGGCTCTCCCCTTCACCCCAAAGCCTCAAATTAGAATCCTACAGGCTAATTACACCCTTCCAAATCATTTCCAACTATCTCTAAAACAAATTTTCCAAAACTCAAGCAAAAATCCACTTTTTTTTGCTTATGAATCAGGCTTGCCACATAGAGATGTCAAGCCAAAAACTTTGCACCACTTCCTCCCATGAACCTGCCATTCTCCAAAAAACTTAGGGAATAATGGTATAGGGTTAAACCTTCCATCCCACCAAGAATAAGCGGATCTAACACGTTGGAATGGAAGAGATCCACATATTTCTCTCAAAACCCTGATTTTAAGGGTTTTCAGACCACCTCATAAAGAATTGGGGATATCTCCTTTATTTCTTAATGAAAATTCACCACTCCAACGCCAAAATGAAGCTTATTCAATATTCTTTCCAACCATCACACGCTTGGAGCATAACTCCAAACGTACAAGCTGTACAAAGCACGAGATCAACAGATTTTGTTTCAAAAAACACAAAAAACAGCAATTTTTTTATTGAAAATTCTTTCCAACTTCAACAACAATCTTTCCTCGACCAAGAGAGGAATATTTAATGTCTCCCAACTTCCTCCAACATCCTCCAACTGGAATTTTAATCATTTGGTCGTTGGAACACCAAGAGACTCTATATTTTCCTTTAAATGCTTAATTAAGGTAATTTGAACAACTTACCTTAATGCACCTACAAAATACCGCCAAAATGTGTGAAAGGAATCAAAGCCCACTCAAATGAGCAAGGTGACTCCCCTCATGTGTTTAGTGACATCAAGGCATCTTTATTTATTTTTATTTTTTAAAATTTTCCAAGATGCACTAAACTTACAAAGGAGGATGGAGGCCTTGTTGTACAAAGAAGTTAATCACCAAAACCAAAACTCAACAAGAAACCTAGGAGACCTATTACAAAACATTTTAAATGGTCCATAGGACCTTATTCCATCACAAAACCAAAACATTCTAGGTCCATTAGATCCATGGGTGCTCCTCGGGCATCTCACATATCTTCTCCCAAGGTGTCCATCTACTCGTTCAAAGGCTTGGCATCCCAACTTGTAGGGATACATAGCATATCTCATATAGCTTTAGCAGAAATAGTAATCTTGACTCCACAGCCCTCAATGGCCTTTGTATTCTTGTTGAACCTCTTTGCAAATGCATTGTCCAACTCCAAGCATGAATGTACAGATGACAACACAAGCTATGGAAGACCACTTTTCTAGACCTAGAACGCAAAACCCTTTGATGGCTCATGCTCCATAATCCTCTAAAATGCACCTTCCCTAAGATTTTTAGGGTTGGTGGATACCTGGGGGTCAAAAACATTGTCAATGATGTCCTGCACTACCTCTCTTTTGATGTTTTTATCATATTGAATCCTTTTGCAATGCTCGAATGGTCATTCTTCTAGTGTTGGGGTGTTGGAAAATGAGTAGTGCCCAAAGATATTGGCATATCCAGGTCTTCTATTTGGAACATTAGCTTTCCTACTAGAGGTAGATGGTTTTGCCATGATTGTATGAGAAATTTGTAGAGCTTCTCTAGTAATAACAACTACTTGGGTTTTGCTTCTTCAAAAAAATAGAACTTCTTTTGAGTGTAATTAATTCTGACTTGTGCATGCAGTTAAGACTATGCCACTATTGTTAGCCCATTAATTCTTCCCACTAGGGTGATACGTGTGGATATGAGATCTATATCCCTTGGGAATACCAAGAAAGCTATGAGAATGGAAGTATTACATTCCCTCCACTGCCTCTTTTACAATAAAAATTATTACATTGAAAAATCATGCTTTTCGTCATATGTAACATGTTGAGGTGACATAAGGTACTTTTGAAGAGATGTGCACATTAATTTGTCAGATTTTTCGTATTTTAATCCATTTATTTTCCCATTAGTGAACTAGTTGGCACTAATGATGGTGAAGGACACATTTAAACCATTGGTGAATGAGAGCATTTACTTCCAACACCCAAATTTATTTCTCAAGGTATTCTATCAAATCCTCCATATGATTTATCTAGCATGTTCCATTCTGCCTAGAAATTCCCATTGTTGTCCATCCAAAAGTAGATGTCCCATCGGTTGAGTTCATTGGTTGGCCCTTTTCTATATATAGCTATGTCACCTTTTACTACATTCATTCGAATATATAGTTCTCTAAGTTAGGTGACCTTCCACTTAGCCTCTTTCTACCATAATTCTCTACTTCATTAGAATGTCTGCGAGCCTAAGAACTCCTATTCATCTCCTTCCATGGAAACCGCAAAACTGCTTTGCAAGAGATCATTTTCGATCGAATCAAGCACCTGGTGAAGAGCTGCGACCCCCTCATCATGGTGGCATTAAAGTGGGTAGTTGGTGTAGACTATATTACCAATGAGAACCAGCTTTAGAGCAACTACAATGTGCTTTCCCGCTTCATGGCCTCGCTGTTGGACCTAAACGTGTCCATGCCTTTCATAATTGGGTTGTTCTAGAAGATGTTTGACACTTTGTTGATGGAAGGTCTTGGTAGGATAGTGTGGGTGGCTATCCATAGAGTTGGCATTTCGAGCACCATGGACCTTCGTCGGCACATAGATTTTGGAGAAAACATACCTTGGCTTCCCTTTCTTACTAACTTCCACACCATGGATGTCAAGACGTGCTATTCTTCTCAACCAAAGGCCATTTTTCTCCTACGAGAGTATAGCATGGAGCGGGTTCCAAGGGTTTCCTAGAAAAAGCACTTCAGCTTCCTGGTGCAAATTCATGGTGAGTAGACTATAGGTCTACACTACTCAGCTCACATGTGTCATGTGGTTTTCCCCTACTTGCAACTCGTTAGATGAAAATAAGAAGAAGAAGAACTTGATAACAAGCCCCTTTCTTCTTCGCCATTAATGGCTGGAGGTTGAACCTTACTGTTTCCTACTTATTATCTCCCTTTTGCTTCTTTTTGTTTACTACCTCTTTTGGGTTTTGTTGGTTTATGCTCAAGAAAGCCTCATGTTCAATTCTGAGCCTTGATCCATACATTATATTGTAAGTTTTGTTGATAAACATAATATAATATAGCCCTTATCTCCTTTGTGTTATTTTTGGGTCACCATTCTCAAAATTTTGAAATAATTACAAAAAATTTACATATGCTACATAAATGCTAATTTTTTTAAAAGAACTATGCACTTTAATGGAAAACACTTAGATAAATACCATCACTGGTATTTCTAACATGTTTTCCTCCATTTCTTCAATTTCATACATGTTCTTTCCTTTGCACATGCTACTTTGGAAAGGTTCTCTCGACAACACTCTAAATTTTTTATATTGCCCTGAGTTTGTAGCATGTGTGTTGTACTTTAACACTAAGCTCCTCCTTTTGGATTATGGTTTAGGAGTTCTTTCGCCAAAGCACCACTTGATTGTCTGCTAGCAATTTATCATGGCTCCATGAGACTTTTTCTATATTTCTCCAATCTTGGGGTTTTGGCCAATTTTTCCGTATACCACTTCATAAGGGGAAATCCTTAGAACCTACTTGAGGGTAGTTTGGTCCACTGATAGAGTGGCCCACAGATGGTTGTGCTAATTTCTTTATCACCCTAACCTAATGCATTTGGTCAACTTAATTAGGTTTTTTTCACTTAATTTCATTAACCCACTCTCTTGTAAGTTGTAATTTGATGGAGCTTTTAGAGAGATCCTATAGCCAGTAGCAAAATCTGACCCTTATGATTAAAAAATCAGGCATTGTTGGGTATAATAATCTTGAGTAGGCCAAGCCTAGCTACTAGCTCTCCAGGGAAATTGACAATCTTCCCTACTGTTATGTATTCACACATACTATCTTCCTTTCGGTTCATGATGCTCGCATGAAATGCAACAGGATGCTCTTCATTTTCTTTTTCATCCTTTAGAGTGAACATGGAAACTATGTTGTGCTGGTCATTTTGCACACATAATAGAAAACCTTTGGAAAAATCTAGGCTAATTAGTGTTGGGTCCTTGGAGAGGGTTGTCTTTCTTTACTTGAAAATTGAAATGCCCCAGGAATTCCATTTGAAAAGTAGTTTATCCTTAAAAATTAGGGTAGTCGGTCTCATAGTGTTCATGAAGACTGATATGAATCTATAGGAAAAATTAATCATCCCTAGAAAAGATCACAGTTCCTTTGTCCTTCGGCCCTTTCCGGGATCTATTTCTATTTCCTCCCTTAATATTGTAAAATCGATAAGCTTTCTTTGAGGTGATCCGAGGAAATACCTTTCTAGATTATGAAGAATCCTAGATCATTGGTGTTCCTAAAAAACCCTTTTTAGATGATCAAAATGATCATCTTCAACTGTTAGGTCAGCCAAATATATAGAAATAATTTGGTCGATCCATCCTCTTAAAGTAATACTTATTGGCCATTGAAGAGTTGAGCCGATATTGGGGAATCCGAATTGTGTCTTTGAATATGTAAACATTTTTCACTTGATGGTAAATCCCATTCAATATTGGTAAAATTCCTCTATCCAGACTTGATTGCATCTTGGGGAGCTGTCTTTCAAGGAGAAACTCCCTGAATTGGTTGGAGTCTGTGAGAACTACTTTAATAGTGTTGAGAGGTAATGGTCTCTTGGTGATGTCCTTCTTGAGTACCAAAAATCAACACAAAGTTGGACTTCACCGTTCCTTTTCCAAACTAGGACCATATTTGATACCTAGGCTAAAAATTTGATAGGGCATCTAACCCGTGATTTGAGCTCTTGCACTATAGAAGCTGCAACCTTAGGGTTGAATAACCTTTTTCTTTGTCAGATAGACTTGGGTACCTCAGCGAAGCCAATTTTACACTGAACTATACTCGGGTCATAACCTCTGAGGTCATACCTAAAGCATAAATCCTTCAGCTTTCTTTTGTCCTTGTGAGAGACTTCCCTACCAACTATGAGTTTTTTGTTACTTCTGATGTCAAGCTCTTTGTCAAAAATTGAGGGTTAGACAATGATTCATGCCGCATCCTACATTGTTGGGTTGAAAACTAATTCCAAATATGGTTTGATAGGAAACATCTAACCAACAATACTATTTTGTGGTCAGGGAGTCACTTATATATCAAAAGCTTCAATTTTTTTTGAAAAGATCCCATACCTAATGTATGTAGGCTCTTAGCCTTGTACTTATTGCAGTCATTTTCTCATGGATCTAGTTTTCCACTAATTATGAATTTCCAACGGCTCATATCTTACTTGTTCCCATCTACCTTGATAGAATCAACCCATGGGCCACAGCTTCATACTCAACATCATTACTGGAGCATGGAAACTAAAACAGGTAGGTTACAGAGAGTTTACAATCTTGTTGGAGATACTAATCAAACCTCACTCCGGAAGCAGCAGGTGCATTAGGCTTTATCAAATCTATGGCCCAAAAGCAAGTATTGGATGAGTAAATTAAAATTTCTCCTGATCCTTCATTAAGTTTAGAAAGAATTGATCCCCATAAAAAATTGCATAAGTGCTTAGCCCCATAGCATGGAAATTTCCAAATGGATCAGAATTAATGAACTGGTTGAGCAACCCTTCTTCTTCAGGAATCCGCTCCCATGTATCATCCTCTTCTCTTGGAATTTCTACACAATATCTTTCTTTCCGAGGGGTAGAGGTATAGGCAGCCCCAAAACATAGATTTGCATCATGCAATGTGTTTGGGATGCAAAGATTTAGATAGAATCTTCATATTCGCCCCGTGTTTGGTTCTCAATATTAGGTGGGACCAATCAAGTGCCAAGTATCCCCCAAGCTTGGTGGTGAAATCTCTTGATAGACACATTCCGAAGACTGGTGGAATGTCTATTATTACCACTTCCTAAATGACTATTTGGATTGGGCAAGTGAAAAGGGTCAGGGAGAGATCTTTTATCCCACCAACAGTCAAGACCTTCTTCCCATCTAGTTGCATGATTCCCTTTTCAAGGGGCTCATACCTAAGCTTTAAAGCATCTACCACTTGTTTTGGAATAATAGTTGTGCTAGCCCCCGAATCAATCATATTATTATACAACAATTTGTCTCCTACTGTAAGGGTTAAAAATAAAGGTGTGGGCTTTGTTCTTCTTACCTCGTTATCTTTTGTGTTGCCTACATCATTTGCATAAGTTGTTGCTTTTAGGGCCTAAGAGGGAAGCACAGATTTATTATCTCTGCTTTGATTGCACAGCTAAGTCGTGTTCACCTTTGGACTTTGTTCTTCCACCTTTAATGCTTCTTGAAGCAGCATTTTTTGCTCATGAATTGATATGATGTCCCACAATGATACATTGGCCAACACCTTCTTCAATTGCTCCACCATGTTAAATGTCCCAATCGTTTGGGCCTTGGGCTTAAATGGT
>VDFB02237469.1:0-19103 GCA_007258455.2 Sequoia sempervirens
CCAACAAGCTTTGTTAAACATTCTTCCTCAATCACCATTAGTTGCGCAAATAAATCCAATTCACCTTCACCATATGTTGCGACCTCTTCACTATTCACCTCTATCTTTTCTTCTTCTATTGTCATGCCTTTCTCATGGCATGTCATTGCTACAAATTCTTCATTGGTAGGGGTTCTCTTACTTGTTCTACTTTATTTTCACCTTTCCGAAAATTCTTTTCCAATTTCTCGAGCCTTGTCTTGATCTTTCCTACTTCTTCACCAACTATCTTTTCCAACACTTCACACATTTCATCCTCCACATCATTCCAATACTGCTCCCAAAGTAGTATTCGCATGTGTCTCTTCACGACCCAACCCATCTTTCCTACTACAATCACTCACTCTACAAACACATTATGTCATGGATTCAAGCTCCTTCTTATGTTGCTTAGGATTCCTCACACACCTGTAGCAACTCTCATGAGCGTCTTCTTAACCACTTCACACACTTTCTTCTTGGTGTGAATTCCCCCCCCAATCAACAATCTATTCACACCACACACAAGTCCTAGTGGATCCTCTCTATTGTCAGGACTGCCTACTCTAATACCAATTGATGCAAGAGGGTACTTGCTAGTATTCTATCTCCTTCAATGTGGACCCTCTATAAGAATTCCTGAATTTCCATGTGTTCAATGTTTTTATCTCTAATTAAATCTAAGGTGAAAACATCTTGGATACAAAAAGGTAACCTTTATATTCATACTTCATTTATTTTAGATATTGTTGTTCTCCTTCAATATGTGCTTCCAAGCACTTTAAAGGCCATTATATGGTGTAAAAATATAATATTAATAGATATGCTAGTTATTCAAATCAAATCATTTGAAGTGTAATGAATAGAAAACTACAAAATAATACCATTAATATTGTACTGAAGTTTCTATGACACCAAATTGGTTGGAAAAGTAGAGTTCAAGACTCTAGCATGGCTTTCTTTAGATGTTTTAGATTTAAGAAGTTATATTTTTGACAACATATTGGGAAACATGTCAATAAGTGACTCTAATGTGCTCAATTTCCATCTAAAAGGTACTATACTAAAGTACTAAGATAGATCATCAAACCCAAAAACATAGGCCTTTGAAGAGTATTGGGATTCATGGATTGAAGGTACTCCATAAGCACTACACTAATAGATGTAATACTGAGTTCATAATCCCAAAAGAATAAAACATCATAAGATATTAGGGATCAAACTTTAAAATAACTATTAACCAAGCACTCAAATAAAATCAGTCTAAAACATGATCTCAAATAGATACCTTAGTGAAAAATGTCAGGGAGAATTTTTTGGAGGACTAATAACTTAGTACCAAAGTAAGAGTGTGACTAAAAACCTAAATCTAAAGAAGAGGTAAATTTTAACTAAGAGAGCAAGGAACTAAGAACACATAATATAGCATGAATTTGAACATAAAATAGCTCTCTTTTGATTGAATTGGACTAGATCTAATTGTGAAATTCATTATATAGAAGAACGATTGTCATTTTATTTATTTTTTTGTTGCAGAAATATTTATAAATCAATAGTAAAATGTTTTGTTGATTCTATAATTGGCATCACCACAATGATTTTGAAGGAACATTGGAATAGAAAGAAGTCAACTAATAGGAAGGCCTTTCTAAAACCTTCATAAATAATTTTTCAAGGGTAGAATAATCAATATAATCAAAAAATTTATACCTATCAGAAGGCCACATGGTAGTAAATTAGACCCCTTAAATATGAGAAAATGGGATGAATGGTTAACCTAAAGGACCTAGAAAGGGATATTTCAACCAAGTGTTGTTTAAGAATAGTTGTTGCAAACATAATGTTTGAAAATTAATTAGAAATGACTATGGTTCTAACTTTTTAACTCCTTGTACCTTATCATCTAAACTTGTGAACTTTTGTAAATCCAAGATGGGTTGCTTACCAATTGTATTATCATTTCATTTAAATGTTATAATGGTAAATAGATCTCTTATTGTTTTTAAGAAAAAAAATAATTTAATTTTTAAATCTATTTTCATTTCAAAAGTTTATTATTATATTATTATAATAAAAATTATAATATTAAAATGATGAATATTGATAAGTAAACTACATTCATAAGATCCCTCAAGTTTTGACTTTCTTACATAATGAAAATGAACTGTAAAATTGTTATAGATCATTTAACCATTAAAAAATGTAATATTTAAGTTGAATGGTTAGATACATACTATTTATACTACTTATTATGATTGAATGTCAATCTTGGAACTATCTGAATTTTATAATAATATTTTTGTTTGACCATTGCAAAGCTTCTTTTCAAGGCTAGAAAAGGTTATAAATACACATGATTAATTTATAATGGTTTACTCGAGTCTCCAAGTAGAAGTTTCCCATGTATTTCCCCGAGTACACAGACAATCAGAAAGATTGAAATAGAGATTATATTGTGCAACAAAGTCAAGTAGTAAGCCAAAAGAACTCCGTCATGAGATGAATTCAATTTGTTCTTCATCATATGTAGTACAGTTTTTTCTCTAAAGTTGTTAGGAAGGGCAATTGTGTTTCAAACGTTCACACAGATTGTACATTTGAAGATCGAAATTATGGGAAAAATAAAATAAAATAATTTTTAAAAAAAATGGAATTTTACTGTTTTTATGTACTTTGAATGTATTAAATATAACTTATTTTTCATTGTTTGGATAATAAAAAATAATTTTTTATTCTCTAATTTGTTGGTTATTTAAGTATTTATGAAAGTTATATAAATAGTCTATCATTTGGATTAAGAGTTAAAGATTAAGAGTTTTATTCTACCACAATCATTTTAAATAAAATTTTAATTTCACCACTTTCAGAACTTAATCTATAATATCTCTTTCTAAGTCATTTAATATCTTTTTGATTTTATAAAATCAAACATTTTTTAGACATTTATTATATAAATCAAATATCATACTTAAATATTTATGAATTTAATTTTACTACGTGAAAAAATAAATGACATTTTTTTTTTGTATTTTTAAACATAAGATATTTAATGACATAAAATTTCTATGATCCATTATTTTCTCTTCTCTTATATCTTCATCATGGTAATAGATCATAAAATGTTATTACATTTGATAAAAAAACCTTACATATGCTAATCTTAAAATATTCATATTAAACATAAGATATTTACTCTGTTACATAATATGAGACAATGTTTAATTAAACCTAAGTCAACAAGGGAAGGACGAGTCAATCTTCCCCTTTCGTATTTGGGCTTCTCTCTAAAACCTCTTTCTATAAGAAACCTCTCTGCTATATACTGAATCTATCCCTAGATATACTGAATCTGCTGCAATGAAGGTTTGCATTTTCTATCATTCAATAGAATATAATTCTATTCTATTTCTATTTTAAACCATTTCAGTTGATATCTTATTAGGATAGTGTTATTTGAGGAAAGAATGCAATTGATTTACGTGGATATTTCTTGCTCCAAATGCAATGAAAGTTATGATCCCCAGGAAACCATGGTATAAAAGCTGGTAAGAAAAAAGTTTGAAGTTAGAATGCTTTCACTAAATGTTAAGCCATGTATCAATGTTTGAAGGGATGAAGTTATAGCAGTTCATATTAATTTATAGGAATGGCCTGCTCTTTATTTTGGAGTAATATAATGCCAACTTTTGATGAAATCAATTTGTGTGTAAATATTACAGGAGTGGAGTCTCTGGAAGTTGATGGATCTAAAAACACGCTAACTGTGATTGGAGAAGTGGATCACGCAAAATTGAAGGCAGGAGGAAATTCATACAGTAAAATTTAAACATAAAAAATATTTTTTTTCAACCTGCAATTTGCTTTTAACAAGTAATTTTCCCGTTCTCACATTCACCTTCTCTGTTAAAATAAATTACATATATCAAAACATATAGGTAAAAAGTCACGTGAAGAATTTTCACGGATGAGAAAGCCCGAAATAACATTTAAAATTCAAAATTACCTAACTAATTTTTCCCTCGTCAAAATGCATTTAATACAATGACCGTTTCATAATATTAAAACTTAATTATTAAATCTTTCGCATCCCGATATTTCCTTTGGCGGTGGCGGCTTTCTCCATAGTTCCCCGCGATATCGCGATGGTTAAAATCTTGATTGCGATATTGCGGGCAGCGGTTAGTTGACGGCCCGGTAAACTGCGGCGGTTAAAAATAAAATAAACTTTTACAGAGTCTCCCATGATATCGCGATGAATATTTTATTGATTGTGATATAGCGGGCATTAAACTGGAGATGCGGCGGTGGTTGATATAAAACAAAAAAGCTATGAAGTCTCAGCGGTATCGCCAATGGCTAAATTATTGATTAGATGTGGCCGATTGAATGGCGAGGGGCGATGGTGATTAGGGTTAATATTGCCTCCCCTTAAGCATAGGCTGATAACATCCCACCATACTTAATCTACATTTCCTTTGAAAAAATAAAATTATCTCTTCCAGGCATAAAAATGTCGCTTTGTTCTTCACGATACATAGAATTCCTAAAAATATATCACCATTGTTAGTGAATTCTCACGATAAAATGATACACGGTATCAATGTAAAGCTTGCTTCTCTTGAAAGACTAGATTTTCGAAAGAGCTATGGCTGAATTGTTATCGCAGGTAGAATTTTTGTTGCCTCCATTTTGATTTCATTTTGCAATTCCTTCAAAATTCTTCTCATCAGTTACTTGACATCTTTTGCACTTGTGGGCATACATACTCTGCTTGGTGATGAAAGACAAACTATTGGCCACTTCTTTGAAGACCATGAGACAACTCCAGTCCCAAAATTAAATACATAACCAGATGTGCTTTTTCTGTCATCAATGCTGCCAGCACAGTCACTGTCTGTGTATCCTATGAGTTTGAACTCATGTGAACTTGAATACTTAATGCCAAAATTTCTTGTTCCACTTACATACCTTAAAATTCTCTTCCCTGCTTTCCAATGGGTGTCTTTTGGTGTTTCCATAAACCTAGAAATCAAACTTACTCCATACATAATGTCTGGCCTTGTGGCTATGAGATACATGAGACTTCCAACAAGCCTCTTAAACAGAGTTGGATCAACATTAGACCCTCTATCATCCTTGCTTAGTTTCAGACCTGTCACTGTAGGTGTTGGTGCAGGTTTGCACTTCATCATATTAAACCTCTTCAAAATGTCATTTGCATATTTTGACTGTGAAATAAAAATACCATTTTCATTTTGATTCACCTCAATGCCTAAAAAATACTTCATCAGACCTAAGTCTGTCATTTCAAATTCTTTCTTCATGTCTGCCTTGAACAGATCAATTGACAAATTTCCAGTAAAAATTAAATCATCCACATATAAGCATACTATTAGTATTTCACCTTCTTCATTCATTTTTGTATACAGTGTGGGCTCACTGCTACATCTATTAAATCCATTCATCAAAAGATAACTGTCTATTCTGCTGTACCAAGCTCTTGGGGCTTGCTTCAATCCATACAGTGCCTTTTTCAATTTGTAAACTTTGTCTTCCTGACCCAGAATTTCATATCCAGGTGGTTGATCCACATAAACTTCTTCTTCTAAATAACCATTTAAAAAGGCTGACTTTACATCCATTTGAGATACAGACCACTTATTCTGAGCTGCTAATGCTAAAATCATTCTTATAGTATCCAATCGTGCTACAGGTGCAAATGTCTCATTGTAATCAATTCCGGGCTGTTGTGAATAGCCCTTTACAACCAATCTTGCTTTAAGCTTTTGAACTTCATCTTTTTCATTCAATTTGGTTTTATAAATCCATTTCACTCCAATTACATCTTTGTCTTTTGGAAGACTGACTAGTTCCCATGTCTGATTCTTTTCAATTGCTTCAAGCTCTTCATCCATAGCACTTACCCATTTATCATCTTTGACTGCATCTTCAAAATGAATTGGATCTTCTATTTGAGAATAAAATGCAAAAAGAGAAATCTGATCTGAGTTATTCTCACCTTCATTTTGCTCATATATATCTCTTATGCTTCTGATTTTCTGTCTTCTCAGACTTGCCAATGTAGGATTTGACATATCACTTGAACTTGTGGAATATGGACCCGATGGTCCTGCTGTAGATGGTGTTTGTTGTCCTCTTGTTGGACTACTTCCTTGAATGATTGAGGCTGTTCTTATAGTCGATGCTGGTGTCACTTGTGGACCACTTTGCTGAGCTTGAATGGGAGTGGTAGGAGTCACAATAGCTGGAATATTTGATGATGCTGAAACTTCATTCTCCTCTTGAGGTATACTTGCTGAAATATTGACTGTCTTCTCTATACTTCCATCCCATGCTTCATCTTCTACAAATTGTACATCTCTGCTGATTATAACTTTCTTTGTTGTTGGATTATAAAGCTTATATGCTTTGGATTCTTCACTGTATCCAACAAATATACATTTTTCTCCTTTGTTATCTAGCTTCCTTCTCAATTCATCAGGCACATGTGCATATGCTACACATCCAAATACTCTTATGTGAGTAACACTGTGTTTTCTTTCTGTCCATGCTTCTTCAGGTACCATATTCATAACACTTTTTGTTGGACACCTATTCGTTATATAGGCTGCACAAGATATTGCTTCTGCCCAATATTCATTTGACAAATATTTGGCTTTCAACATGCTTCTAGCCATTTCCATGATTGTTCTATTTTTCCTTTCAGCTACTCCATTTTGTTGAGGTGTGTATCTAGTTGTGAATTGCTTGTGAATTCCATGATCTTTGCAAAAATTAAAGAATTCTCTTGAAATATATTCACCACCTCTATCTGTTCTCAACACTTTAATATAATAACCACTCTGTTTTTCAACCAAATTCTTGAACTGACGAAACAGATCAAACACTTCATTTTTCTGCTTTAGAAAATAGACCCATGTTTTTCTTGAATAATCATCAATGAATGTCAGAAAATAAAAACTACCACCTATTGAAGGTGTTTGCATAGGTCCACACAAATCTGAATGTATAATTTCCAAAGGGGCTTTTTCTCTAGTTGACTTTCCTGCTGGAAATGATTCTCTATGTTGTTTTCCTAAAATGCACCTTCACATACCCTTTCTGGTTTTTCTATTAAAGGTAGTCCCTTGACCATGCTTTTCCTACTTGATAAATTTAAACCTCAAAGTTAGGATGATGAAATCTCGGTGCCATAACTCGATTTTCATCTTTATCTCGGCTTGAAAGATTATGCGTAGTTTCTTCTTTACCCACTTGTGAATTCATTAAGTGTTGTGTTTGAGCATAATTTATATTCAAATCTGGCCTTATCTTTAAGGGAAACATTCTGTTGTTTGTCATTGTGACTTTTGCAATAAGCTGGTTGCTTGGGTATTTGTCTAAAATTGTGCACAGACCATTCTTGAAGGTTACTCTATACCCTTTTTGAACCAGTTGCCCTACACTCATTAAGTTATGTTTCAGACCAGGCACATAATACACATCTGAAATATGCTTTTTCTCCCATTTTAGTTAAGAATATTGACATCTCCTTTTCCTTTGGTGACACTTTGTTGTCATTACCCAATGTAACTTGTCAGGACTTTACATTCTCATTTAAACTTGAAAACATTTCTAGATTCCTGTCATATAGTTACTCTGGTGGATCTAAAAACCATATATCTTTTTCATTTGTGAGCAACATTACAAATAAAACATTGTTCTCTTGTAAAGGATCACGATTTTGATCATTTTGTCTATTATTATCATACTGCTTCTTTCTACACTCATTCATATAATGCCCATATTTTTTACAGTAGTGACATTGGACTTGAGATTTATCATACCTTTGATTTTGTGACTGATTCTGTGATGGGTTTTGGTTTGAGCCTTGATTGCTGCCTCTTCCACTTGAGTTTGATAAACTGTATCTTTCACCTCTATAAGAGTTTCTTCCTCTTCCTCTTGATCTACCTCTACCTCTTCCTTGACTGACTGAAGCCTGAGTTTTGAAAGCATGCTCCAGTGATGTATCTGCTGACCTTTTCATCCTATGTTCATGAGAAATTAGAGATGCATATAGCTCATCAACTGAGAACTGTGAAAGATTCTTTGTCTCCTCTATAGCAACTACAACCGGTAGAAATTTTGTGGGAAAACTCCTTAAAATATTTTCAACAACTCTGGTATCTTCCAGATTTTCTCCATGAGACCTAATTTGATTAACCACCCCAATGACTTGGGTGTAGGTAGATCTGATTCATTGTCCTTCTTATATTGTTTCAAATCTCTTCGAGGTGGCGGCTTTCTTGTTTTAACTTTGCCATGCCTTGATAGAACATTTTGAAGTATGTGTGGCAGGACTTTTGTTCTTGATTTGATATCCTTGGAAAAAATGCTCTCATGGATCTGAGCTTGAAAGCGGATAAAATAAAACCTTTGAATCTTTCTTCCTTGTGTCTTTTAATAGAGTCTTTCTGCTTATTATTTAAAGCATTGTATGCCTCTGCATCAAACCGCAAATCCATTCTCTACTAAATCCATATATCTGTAGGCTAAATAGTAGCTCATTTGTAATTGACGGTACTCATAATTCTTCCCATTAAAGCTGTGGAATTTTATTGGGTTTGTCAAGCTTATTAGCCTAGCGCCATTTTTGAAATTTACCGGATAATGCTAACTCACGATAAAATTGACTCAAATTATTAACTTATACGATACCAGACTTGCTCACGATTACCCACGTGAAGGCGGAGCTGAGGAAATTCATATGATAAAATTTAAAACATAAAAATATTAATCCCGGCGGTGGCGGCTTTCTCCATAGTTCCCCGCGGTATCGCGATGGTTAAAATCTTGATTGTGATATTGCGGGCAGCGGTTAGTTGACGGCTCGGTAAACTGCGGCGGTTAAAAATAAAACAAGCTTCTACGAAGTCTCCCGTGATATCGTGATGAATATTTTATTGATTGCGATATAGCGGGCATTGGCTGGAGTGACGTCAGGCGGTTGAGATAAAACAAAAAGACTACGGAAGTCTCCCGCGGTATCGCAATGGCTAAATTATTGATTAGATATAATTGAAGCGATGAATGGCCGAGGGGCGGTGATTAAAGGTTAATATTCCAACAAAAAATGAAAGAATCAATAGAGGAGCAGAAATTATAAGTGTTGGGTCCAATGAAAGCCAAGAGAAGAAAGAGGTTGAAGAGACGAATAAGGTGAAAGACGAAGAGAAGAATAAGGTGGAAGATGACAACCTTCCTATAAGCTGCCCAGCTTGTAATGTTTGGTACGTCTATGATACAGATGTAATTGATCCCATTCCATGCTCTATTATGTAATGTAATTAGTGAACAACTCTTTATGATCAGCATAAGGAAATGGTTTTGGTAGAGTGTATGGATTCATTTGCAGATGATGTTCTGAATTTTGGCACTATGATACTTTTAGACCTAATCTAAATAATAATTATATCTTAAATTACAAATTATTTATGTTGTTTTATTATATTATTTGATGAGGATTTGAAGGATGGAACTTCCATTATCTCTTGCATATGTAAAGGGTGGTATAATGGATCAGTGCACTGTGCAATTAACAGCTCTTCTTCACAAGGATGCATGGATTGTGTTCTTTCTCCATGCTCTTTATTGATCTTAACCAGGAATGTTGTCTAAAACAATCTTGGTGTAAAGGAGTAAGTGATTGGAAAATCAATCAAGTGATTAAGCTGGACATGCTTCAAATACTTTTACAGATGGTTATGCAATTTAATAAACTACTAATCTTTTTAGAGGATTTCAGTCTTATTTTCTCTATATTATTATCTCTAATAAGATGTATGAGGACAAATTTATTTGTAAGGATAAAACTTCATACACTCTACTTTTTCGTCTTTCATTTTATATTATTTTTGGTATTGTTGCAAATGTATTTGTCTGTTTTATTTGGCACAAAAATCAATCTTAATTTTTAATCTTATTGAGGACGGATATACTTTTATAAGATTTGCATCTGTTTAGATTAGTCCAAGTATGTGCTTTATGTCATTCAAATCAGGATGCACCACAACCTAATTTATCATTTTCAAATTTCTTATTTCTAACGTTAATTATTATAAAATTTGATCATTCTATTGGTTTGTTTTTTTTAAGTGTGAAATTAATATTCACAAATTATCTCATAAATTTATTAGGGAGTCATAATTAGGAATTTATTTTCTATTATTTGGTTTGTCAATCTTGTTATATGTATCATAAGATTATTTTTCATTTTTTCTAATTTTGAAAAAAATGTATGTATATCTTTTGTAATTTTTTATTTCTGAATAATGGAGTGAATGATTGAATGCACACAATTTATTCTCTTTCACATTTTTCTCTAGTCACATACTACTCTTTTGTAGAGGAACTAATATAGGTGATCTTGGCTTTTGTGAAGCTACCAATCAGCTATAACATGGTATCAATGTTCTCGATTTGTAAGTTTACTTCTATTTTCTTAACATTTTAGTCATAAAGTTTTAATCAGTGCATCCTAGTACAAAAAGACTTTATCATCATGTTTAGAATATCTCAAAACCCTAAATCTGTATGACATTATAGGGTTTGAGGCCATAAGTATCATGCATAGCACAACCTGATGATTTATGTGGGAAAACCCTTTTAGGAAGAAAAACCCCACACTCAAAAGCTTCTAATATATTATTCATAAATAAAAATATTACAATGTATAGCACCAAAGCAAGCTTCACCATAAAGTGAGGCACATACACTCATGACTAATATGTACTCACACACACACATGCAGTGGCTAAGGAAGTTCCTTACTCGGCTTCGAGTCAAACCATACCAAAGTTATACGACATTAGCACATTGAGTTACCACACAAAAATGATTTTCAAGCTTCATGAGACAAGCAAAACTTTGTATGCTTAAGGCTCATGAAGAAACAAGATGGCTCTACAAGCATGCAAGCTATGTTATGCAAGGTGGCCATATAACTAAAAATGAAAATGCAACAATAAGGAACATTCAAAGGAGTCTTGATTAGTTCATGTGAGGTCTTAACTTAGGGAACATTGTGCCTGATGTCTCCAAGAGAGGACCAATCAAAGAATAGGAGATTCACAACCTAGGGTATGTAGTGTGTCACATCAAGCCACCAAGAGGAATATAATATGCTAAGAGAGATCACGATCTTGAAGGAAATCACACCTAATTTCATCCAAAAAGTGAAAAATGCATCAAATAAAGTAAAAATATTGCACCATGAACCATGGAAAAGGAAAAAGAATGAAAAAGAAAAATGCCAATGTATGCCCCCACTTTAAAGAAATTGCTAAAAACCATGTCTTGAGGAATTACTTTAAAGTAGCAAATGATAAATGCAAACAATAAAGAGGACATGAGAGCTAACTTGGAAATACCTATGCCAAGTCATATGTTTCCGAGTAAAGCTACATCATGCAAAAAGAAAGGAAAAGAGAGGGTTTCCCCCAAGATTAAAATCCAAACACCTAAGGGATCTATGGATTTGGGGTCAGTATGTTCTTGCTAAAATGTTTTTAGAGAGCTTAGAACTATCATAATTTCCCAAATACTCATAGAAATCTAGAAGAACGACACAAGGAGAGTGAAACAAAGAAAAATCCTTTCAGGTCAACATGGAAGAGACATGAATGTCTTGATACATTGCGTCATCCCCAAAAGGAAAACACAAGACAAAGAAAATAAAGGAAATAAAGGAAAAGATTTTGGGTCAACATGGAAGAGACATGAATTTATTGACACCTTGCATCATCCCCAAAACTAGTACACAAGACAAATGATAAAGGTAAAAGGCAAAAAGATAAAAAAAGGTTTATGACATGGAGAAGAATGAAGGTATGAATATAGGAATTCCACAAAGAGAGAGAGAGATACATTAGATAGAACAACATGGGGGATCACATTATGCACATGAAATCATAAAAATGAAAAAGAAATGATGCAAAAGACTAGCAAGGCACATGCACTTGTCAACCTAAAGCAGGTCATCCACATCCCAATCTTAGTCTATATAAATAGAAGGTGAACAACTAGCCTAAGGGACAATGATAAATCCATTACTAGGACAAGGCTATCTACCTCTTGCCCCCACTAAGTGAAAGACAAGAATGAGATGAGGTAGGTGATGGGAAAGTTAATGTAATGGTGAGAATACAAGATTCTACAACTATTACGTGACAAAGGGAAAAAAAGGGTTCCACTTTAAGGGACTATTTCTATGATATTAAGCCTTTTGAATATTTGTTGTAAAGCACAACAATCATTGATACTATGTCCAATTATTCTATGGTATCGAGAGTGTGATGTGTTTGTGTTCTTAGGATTTGGTTTTCATTCTTCTCTTATGCGGGTAATGTAATCAATCCTCTATGTAAGATTATTTGTAAATTCCTTTTAATTTCAGTTGGTGGGTAAGGGAATTGTAGTTTCTTGAGTTTTTAAGGTCTTTTGTATTTGCTAGATTCACTAGCTTCTCTAGTTGAATGTTGAGGAGGAGGACCTAAGGCAATCCTATTATCTTTATTATTATTTTTAGGCATTGGTTGTCCTTTAGGAAGGAGGATATTCATATCAAGAGGAGGATCTTGATATCCTATGCCTTTAGTACTTTCAATTGGTATTTGTTCTAAGAGTTGATGGATTTCATTTTCACTTGTTGTATCACATCATTGTTTACTCAAGATTGTAAAGAATTTTCCATATGTATATCTTCTAGGTTAATAGGAGTGTCTGTAACTTTTTAAACATAGAATGGTTGAGTGTTTGTTTGATTAGAGGAACTAGGTTCACCTATTCTAGGGAACTTAGGATCAAACTTTGTCTCAACTTTAGGATGTAAATAACCAAACATCTCAAGAGGTGGTTTTGTAGGGGGTGTTGGTTGTTCCATTGATGGATAAAAGGATGCATTAGCTTCAAGGTTGTTAAGACAATCATTTAGGAACTTATTCATGTTGTCATCATCTTCTCCAATGATGTCAACATCACAAGGAGGACATTCATTAGGAGTTGAAGGAGCATGAGTTAGTTCAATTTCATTAGGATAATTTCCAAAAGCACAATTTGACTCATCCAATAAGGGATTTAAAGATATCCAAAGCTTACCAAAGCACATATCTATATTAAAAAATTCAAATTCTAAACTATGCAACAATATGAAATGGAATGTTCTAGATGTAATTTGGAATTTAAGCAATGCACAAGATGAACTAATTTAAACTAGTTTCAATAAGTTGAATGAAACAGAAAGCCTATAAATTAGAACACAAAGGTAACAACAACAAACAAGAGCACATAAACAATTCTTTAAATTCCAAAAAACACAGTGTAGAATTTGCAATGGGACAGATTCACCCAAGGTGGCAAATGAGTCCCAATAGGGATTTTTTTCAAAAAATTTAGAAATTTTCAATTGATTTTTATGCTTTTTATGTTGTACAATCTATATTCTAAGTGAAAATGCAGATTTTGTTTGATTTTTCAGTGAAATGAGATGCAAAAATAAAAGCTATGTGCACTTTTACTAATGCACAATTAGAAAAACTAGAATTCCAATTAACTAATACAAATACTAATGCAATGCCAATGCAAGAAAAATATAGGATGATGATGCACCCCAAATCAGAATTATGATGTTCTAAAAGAAGGTTCACCAAAATGGAACAACTGAAAAATGGGGGCTAGATGCTTTTGTATAGCTTAGGAGATAGAGCACACCCACTTTTCAATTATTTCATCAAAGGATAACCCTAGAGATCTCAATACAAAGGAGAAAGAGATTTTGCAATAGGGCTATCCTAGGGGATGATTGTAAACTAATGAGGGGTTCACCACCAAGTAATAACTTGGAAAGATAAATGCAATATAAGATGAAATAGTAAACCCTAATATGATGCAATGACTTACAAAAAGACTTGGAAATGCATATGAAATAGAGGAACAAGTTGTAAGATGAAATATGACTAGAAGGAGGTCTGAAGTGCTAGAAATTTTGTCTTTAATGTTGAGTGGGACTCATTCACCAAGATGGGAAAAATAGTCCAAAATATGGAAAATGGGTATTCAAAACTGTAAAAATATGAATTTTGACCTAAACTAGGACTCATTCGCTAGAAGTGGTGAATCACTCCAGTTAGGAATTTCTAAAACTTCAAGATTTGAATCTAGTCTTCAAGGTCTACTTTGTGGTTTCCAACTGATTTTCAGATCCAAATCTCTGTAAATCAACCTATAGGTGTTCTCCAATGTTCTCCAATGCTCGATGACAACTTTGATAACTTTATGCACTTTGAAAACCTTCTCCAACTTGCTCCTCAATGTGTATATAATATAGACCTACAAAAAACACACAAAAGAGAGGGAAAAATGTTGTTTTGTTAGTGGATAGGGGTTTCCCTTGGTCGAACTTTATTTTGGTAATCAAGCCTTAAAATATAATGAAATAGGAATGGAGAATGATGAATGAACAAAATTTGATGTTGCAACTCACCAAACCCTATCAATAAGATATTGTAAACATGTGTGAGATGGATCCAATGGATGTAGATCTTGACTCTTGCTTGAAGGTGATAGATCTTGAATGAAATGCTAGCTTGAATCATAAAACTTTACATCATAATTGTTAGGTCAAGAAAAAAACATGATGTGTGAAGTCTTTGACATGATACTTGATGCTTGAATAATTCTCTATAATTCTTGATAATCTTCCCTTGAATGCTCTTGAAATATATTGTAAACACGAATGTTCTTATGAACTCAAACTTGCTATAAGGATGAATACTTGAACTCTTGGGGTGAAAATTAGTGAAAGAAACTTGTATTTAGAATTAATTATGCAAGAATTCCTGAAATCACAACACAAGTCAACATCAAATATAGGAGGATAAAATCCAACCAAAAATTTGAATTAATTTTGATTTTGGGCCACACGGGACTCATTCATCCAAGGTGGAAAATGAGTCCCATTAGGCATAATTTATTAGACCATTTTTCAAAATGGTTAGAAAGGGGTGAAACCAGGTTTGGGACCCAAAAACCTAGGTGGGACTCATTCAACCAAGGTGGTGAATTAGTCCCAAATCACTAAATTTGGGCCAAACAAGCTGAAAACACCTAAATTATGATTATATATTGATTTGTGTTGGGAGTATCATCAAAAAGATGCATTAAATGAGGCTTCTGGATGCAAAATAAGGCCAATTAAAGCATAAAGAAAGCCCAATTCTTAATGACAACCCTCAAAAAGTGTGAAAGTTTGTTATAAAACTTTACAACACTTTAGATAAGGTAGGATTAAGGTTAAACATAGATTTATTAGGTGTATTTAATTAATAAAACCTTAGAAAAGTGTGAAAGTGTGTTAGAACACTTCACAACACTTTAGTAAGGAACCATTTATCTTCATTAGTTCACAAGGGCCCAAGAACTAATGTGAATGTATGAAACACATTACAACAACACTAAATCAAGGCACCATTAAGCTTAGTTTAACAAGGAGGGACCAAACAAGCAAGGAAAAGCAGAAGGGATACTTTTTTCATTGCCACAAAAAAACATAATGGTTTCACTTGTCGTACGATGGGATTAACCACTCTTCCTTTATAAATAGGAGCGAAAAAATTAGATATCTCATTCTCCATCATCCTACAATCAGACCAATTTTATGTGAAGCTAGGCTATCCATGGCTTCGCTCCATGAATGCAATCCCTTAGGTTGTGCATAAATGCTTAAAGTTTCCCCTAGACAATGTGTTATATGGAGCCTAATCAGACTTGGAGGTTAAATTTTCCCCATTTTTATCGGCATGGTTTCCCCCCAAATTATTTAATGGGGGTTTGAGGGCAGCACCCCCAAGACAGGGTCAAGGGGCAGTGCCCCTTGTAGGGTCCATTGATATTGTATCAAGTAGCAGTTGCAGTGGTATTGAGTTGCAAGGATTATTGGTTGTAATCAGTTTGATTGCTGGATAATAATATTGGACTCTCTGTTGGTGCATGTAACCTGAGTTTGGGTGAATAATTGTGTTAAATATTGTCTCTCACTATTATTATTTCTATTTTTTTCATTCCTCAGTTTAATCTTTATTTGTATTTAATTGGGGTATGTGCAGGATCATCATGGAAAAAATAAACCCTTAAGTGGGAAAAAATTCAGAAAAATCAGAGTTATGCAACTTGGCATAAACATTTGAATAATTTATCTATATTATTTCCAAAATATGTAAGAATAGAATCTATAGAAAATTGAATGTAGTATCTAAACTACTAGGTTTGTTTAAAAAAATAAAATTATTCGCTGAAAATTTGAAATATCAATGTAATAGTACTTAAATTTTAGGGAAAAAATAAGAAGTAGGTGTCTGTCTAACCACCCTTTAACCACAATAAAATATAATATTTTTTTATAAGATTTTACATATAAGTAAAGCACTCATGTATTGATGTGATGCATATTTTTTTGTCATTTTTTTCCCAATTAAATAATTAATTATGAATTTTTTATTACAACTTCTTAAAAAATATAAAAACTCGTATGTCTGACCACCTTAACTTGGTCAAAACTTCATGAAATTTAATTTTTCATTTTTTAATCCTATAGTATGTGAAGCATAGAATGTGACACATGTTTTGGATTCAAAAAATGTGATACTATTTGAAAGCTATAGGTATTTTTCAATCAACCTATTAATCAGGACTTTAGTTGTAATTCAAATAGAAAATGAATAATAATTACTTATTAAATTCAAAGTAATGCATAATTTATATTGGTCAAAAGATGAGAATTTCCTTTAAAAACCCTTTTTGTTTCATCAATTTTGGGTAAAAAAAAGTCGCCAGCCACATACCCATCATATTGCCACTTTTTGGCCCATCATGATCTTGCACATACCCATTGATATTGTATGCATGAAATTCCTAACACAATGAAATCTTTACCATCCATTATAGTGGATTTAACCCATTGTTTTCCCATGGAAAATTTTCCTCAAATTTCTTTTGGCCCAAGCCTAGATAGAACCTATCAAACCATGAGAAGACTTATTTTTCATCTCTATGAGTCTTTCTTTTATCATTTTCATAGTTCCATGAGTATTTGGGGGAACGATGTGAATCCCGAGCATAATTATATCATATATTATCAAAGGTCTATACTAACCTTGGATCCATGGATCCCTTATACGATATCATTTCTCTTGTTATGTGACTTTGTCTTGGGGACAACTACTTTTAATGAGTTAGCTCTATCAAGAAAATATTAGTGGTTTATGTTTTTCCAATAAAGCTCTCATGACCTTATCATATTGAATTTACCATGTCCTACTTCTACCTTAAATAAATTTCTCATAGTTGGGGTTTGGTAATTACTTTAAGGTGGGGGCATGCATTCTATTATGTTCTTCACTTTGTTCTCACATGTTGGGCTTAGTGATGCATTGGATTGGAATTTTAATAATTTTGTGTAACACCTTATCACAATTATTTGGAATTTAATTCTTGGTATGGTTGACATAATATCACCTAGTGAAAACTAGTCCTCACTAGCCCTTGTGTGTTCCTTATTTACCACTTTTAGAAATCTTACCTAGTGAATATCAAAATTCCCTAGCTTGTGATTCTTTAGTTCATGGTTCACCTAACTCGAACCAATGGAAAAATGGGTGGAGGATGTGGAATAATATAAGTGTTATCACACCCACTCTTAAGCTATTCCATTCAAGGATAACCCTAGAGATCTCAAAGTGAAGGAGAAAGATACCTTTCAATAGGGTTGTCCTAGGGGCTGAAATTAGACTAATAAGGGGTTCACCATGAAGTTTGGACTTGGAAAAGATAATGAAATGCAAGATGCAACTCTAAACCCTAGTTTAATGCAATAACCTATTAAACGACCCAGAAAAGTGAATGAAGTGAAATCGAAAAAATGTCGAAAGGGAAGGTGTGCACCTAGAAAACTAGAGATGGTTGAATGGAGGTCTATAACACTGGAAAATCTTTTTTTATTGTTGATTGGGACTCATTCACCAAGCCAGGTGAATCAGTCCAGTTTCTAGAAAATTGTACGGGAACAAGAATTTTCCAAATGGGAATCCAAATTTGCAAAAACTTAAAAATTGACTAGAACTAGGACTCATTCACCATAAGTGGTGAATTAGTTTAGGTATACTTTTCTAAAAATTCAAAGGTTGATCTTGCTCTTCTTTGTTTTCTCTATCCTTCCTGAGTGATTTCTGGATCCAAATCTCCAAGGTTTGATGACAACTTTGAAAACTTTAAATGATTTACTTTTCTCCAATCATGTTCCCTCAAAAATATACAACCTAGACTTATAAATCACTCAAAAAGGAGAGGGAAAAATTTTGTTGGGTTAGTGGATAGTGGTTTTCATTGGTTAAATCTCGTTTTGTAAATCAATCCTTGAAATGAAATCAAATAAGAATGAAGAATGATGAATGAACAAATGACAATGTTGTAACTCACCAAACCCTAGCAATAAGGTACTACAAATATGTTTGAAATGGCTGAAATGGATGTAGAATTTAAATCTTACTTGAATGATGTTGATCTTGAATGAAACACTTTCTTGAATCACAAAACCCTGCACCACAATTGTTAGCACAATAATAAACATGATGCATGACATATTTGACATGATGATTGATGCTTGAATGCTACTCTAAAATGCTTGTTTTAATCTACCCTTGAATTCTCTTGTGAATTTTTGTGAACACTTTATTTCCTATTAGATTTATAGGTGTAAATATGAGTGAAAGAACCTTTTATTTATACTCAATTATGCAAGAATTCTCAAAATTGCAACACTAAAATCTGACATCAGATCTAGGAGAATAAAATCTTGTTAGAAATTTGAATTAATTTTGATTTTGGGCTACACAAAACTCATTCACCCAAGGTGGCGAATGAGTCCCACCAACCTTAATTTTTGGGACCAAATCTAAAAATTTCTAGAAAGGTGTGAAACTAGGTTCGTGACTAAAAGATCTAGGTGGGACCCATTCGTCCAAGGTGGCAAA